>NW_019289447.1:456327-700893 GCF_000500325.1 Leptinotarsa decemlineata
TGTTTCTTTTTTTAAATGTCAATTTTGACAGGTTAAGGAAATCACGTGACCTATTTTGTAGACGCCATTTGACATCATTTCTTAAGCAAAATCTACTGCCAAAATCAAATTTCACATAAAACGATAAATAAAAAAGTTTCCCATTTGATGCGGACTTTATCGGTGACACTGTATATAATAACTTCAGTTAAAATTTTATTTAAACCTCACTCTAGTTGGTCCCAATACATGTTCGAAATATTCACCATGCACTTTCTATTAACAAGTTCACTTCACAAATATTCCGAAATATTGCTTGGGAAAATTCAAAAGTTATACTAGGTTAGGTTAAGTTAGGTCAAAAGTGAGTGAGTCTATTCGACTCTCCACCGCAATCCGCAAGGGTTTATTGCGGCTCACACCTATTTACACTCGACCAAATAAATTCTGCTTCTTAACAAAGCCAATTAGTTTGTATGGTGAGTGATATTATAGGTCAGATGGTGAGAGTACGGCTGTCTTCCGACAGTCCGATTCAAATGACATGTGTGACCAGTGAAAAGGCCAGTTAGACATCGTAGTTCATCCCTACTGTAGTCCAACAACTGTTCGGTATCAAGGTCCTGGGAGATTCTGCCAGAAGTCCATAAATCTTCTTGCCATCCAGGTGTGCAATGCTTGTTTGGAAAAGCCTATAGCGATACCAATGACAGGTTTTTGTCCAATGAAGCTACTTGCAGCACCCTGCTTTGCGAAGGAGTCAACAGCCTCATTGCCTTCGAGGCCAGTATGGTCAGTATCCAGACCAGAGACAATCTGTTAAGTCTTCCTATCAAAGAGAGTCGTTTTTGGCAATTTCCCACCAATTTAGAGATTGCTCGGTAGGAGCCAAAAGCTTCCAACTCCGCTTGACTATCTGAGAATATTTCTATTGACTTGTGTATGAGGTCGGATTCTTCCAGGCAGGTTATTAGGTAGGTTGATATCTCAGTCCTGGGTCTGCGAATGAAAACATCTGCAACAGAACCTTAAGGTATTTTTGATCCATGTGTGAACCAACAACTATCTGCTCTTAATATTTCCTTCTCCCGGAGTATTCAGTCCTCTATATTAGGAAACAGTATTTATAAGGCATTCTGTAATTTACTAATTTATACTGAGTAAACATACATTCATGAAATAAATAGGGTAGCAGCACATCTTAACGATAGAGAGCAACCCCTATTCTGACAGGCCGGTTCGAAAATACCTTGAAGACAATCATCCAAAACGGTGGAAAGGTACACCAGATGAAATAAAAAGTCGTATCGAAATTCAATTCAATTCCGTGTTAGGAATCACACGTTAAGAGGTAAGACCTCGTTAGTCCTTAGCTCGCACAAGTTTCTCAACTTCTGAGAGTTGTCTTTCGTATGGGGGCGGCAGCTGATTAACGGAAAAACAGATTATGAACAGATTTTTTTTTCTCAGTCATATCACATCTCAAACTGGTTGGGAAAATTGATTGTCGTGAATTTCAAAGTACATTACGAATATTGTACTTTATCTTTCAGTTAAAAGAAAACTCCAATTCAAGATCTACTTATTTTCATATCTACTGATATAATATTCAGTCATTTCTTTTCGTTCTTCGGAGATTTTCCATTTTTCACAATATGATTGAGAAGTAGAGAACCGAAAGATTCTTCCTGTGAATGCCATTTAGTCACATACAAAAATTAGCAGTGGTGCGAGTCGAATATGAATTTCCCAGTATACATACACCCTATACTGCTTAATTTTTTTTTGTTGCACAATATTCGGCAACGGCAACATCTGCAATCATCTTGGGAACTATATTTCTTTCCATTCAAGTTTCTACAACGTTCCGGCCATCACGCGTGTTAGTGAGGGTGGATAATGAACTCAATTAGAGATGAAGTCCGTAACCACCCTTCCATGCAGCTGGTATAATACTAAACTCGGATGACTTTTCGTTCTCGGCTCCAAAATATCCAGTACCGGATCTAGTTGATTTGTCTCTGAAATCATCATACCCACAAAGTGCAAATTGGTTTTTGCCCTGAAAATATTTTTGACTGTCTTTTGACATTCTTATGTTCTCACAACAAGTAATGAAAATATATCGAAAATAGAAACATCAATAACTATTATGTCTTCGTGGGTCATTCGAGTACTTTCACCTATCTCCTCTTTCCTCTTCACCGTTGTCGCGGGAGACGACCGTTTGGCGAAAGTTGGCCATTTTTCGCCCGATTATGGATTTCCATATGTTGCGTATCTCTATACGCAGCTTGGCTGTATACATTATTGGACAACAGGTATGCGGCTTCTTTGACTTTCCTCTTAAACTAGTGTTCCTCTCTGCGTATGATCTCAGCTTGGGACCATTCGATGTTATGTTGATGGGTCCAAAATGCTTTGCTATTCCTGATTTGCTGGTTTTCCCTCGCTGTGTGTGTTTCTTGCAGGGTATCCGGTAAATGCAATTCTTGGAATCGCAGTCCGCGTTTGCTGGCCTGGTTTTTGTGAGGCTGCTAAGGATGATGTTTTTGGATCTGAAGAAGGTTCTGATGTTGTATTTGGACCCAACTCTTCTTATTCTTCACGAAAATCCAGTGATGTAGGAAAGTGCAATCTTTGGTTGTGACAGCTCCCCTTCCTTGCGAGGCTCTTACTGTCTTTTGGCCAAAGTCTTTTCCACCATCGCCTTGAAGTAGTCATTTCCTTGAAGATCATTTTTTATGATGTCTAGTTCCTCCTCGAGACTTTCTTTCGTATTACAGAGCGCAAAAGCATGGTCTAATAGAGTCTTGATGATTCCCCTTTCAGTTGATTGATGATGGTTGGATTCGTGGTTCAGATACTGTCACTTGCGAGTGTGATGTTTCCCACTCAGTATTGGTCCTCTTCACCAATACATCTAAGAATTGGAATTCGTTGTGGACTTCCGCCTCCATTGGTAGTTTGGTGTAATAATTAAATTCAGTGACCTTTTCCTACCTGTCTTCAAGCTGTTTGCTATTCACCACTTTTTTTCTGTTGAAATTATCCATGTGTTTGTAGATCTTTGTTGCTTCCCGTACCAGTCGGCTCTGGTAGGTATCCCTTGTTGAGGGCAATTAGTTAAGTTTTTTTTTAACAGAATCCTCTGGTTTCCTTTACTGAGTGAACACAAGTCGGCTGTGGTAGAACACGCACTCAGTGAAAGAAACCACAGGATTCTGCTTGAAAATACAGAACTCATTGTCCCCAACCAGAGATACCACGGCCTACTAGTGAGGGAGGCAATAGAGAGATCCACGCATATACGGGTAATTTCAACAGAAAAGAAGAAGCCGTGAACCTCAAGCGAATATGGAATCCCATTCTGAGAAATTCAAAAATAGCAAACAGCATGACGGCAACTAGAAAAAGGTCAATGAATATTACCTCAGTTCTCTTCTACCTGAGTAAGCAAGAACACGCTTTACGAAATTAACCTAATGCAGGTACCGGTATTAGCACTCCAAACTACGCGTAACGAAGCCGTGATATTCTGTCATCGAATATTACTCAAGATGTATAAACTAAAGAAGTTCTCCACTTGCGCCAGCGAAACCTCAGCAAGAAATTCCAAAAATCCATGACTTTCAAACCTGGAAAATATTGACAGTAAAAACCTTGGCGGCGAAAGTCTTAATCATCAAATTTTGCTTACTCATAGTACTTACCTGTTCAATTTTCCAATATATCTTTTAGTTTTCATAATCACTGAAATTGAAAAAAGGTTGTTTTCTGTGCTTTCATTTTATATTATAGTTTATGCCAGTTTTGCATTCAGTCAAGTCAAAAACTGAACAGATGACCCGAGTTCGTACTCAGTATGATAGTCTCCCAACATATTTATTCATTAGTAAATTTGCTCTGAATTCCAAAACGGTGTATCTGAATGTATAATGAATAGAATAGTTTAGGTTCACACTGATGCAGCTCCTCGAGTCATGCACAGCTTCCATTCGAGTTTCTAGAAATGATGAAAATACCGTCCCTGTATAGGGAGCATTCATTCACCCCCTACGAGTATCTTAAGTTGGTAATGACGGTGCACACAAAGCAACACAGCGGAGAAAATTGTCGTATATACGGTCGGAGGAAATCCGAGTTTTCTTTATTTTCTGTTATTCTCCCAGCTCCAGACGTTGGAATTGCTTCCTTAATTTTTCATTTGGGATGCACCACTGTTCTCAAATGAAATTGAGAAAAAGTGTGGCAGTGTCTTTCTGATCTTCTCCCGAATATCCAGGATATTTGTTTTCTATGGTCACACAATAAACGAGATTATTGATAATAATAAGAATAATGCCATTTATTCATGAATCAAAAAACAATCTACATAAATGGGTGAATAAATAACTGGTATTCGAAAAGTAACTTGATACTTGTTTCGAAGTGGTGATAAAAATACATTAAATACAAGAAAGATATAAACAATCTGACATGAAACATTAGAAATTTATAAAAATCTTACGAAAATCTGAACAATTTCAATTTTTCTTTAACATATATACTCTTTACATATTTGTCTACACACCTAGGTGTCCATTATACATATTCAGACGCAAACATACAATACATAATAGGATATAGGCATAGTAAAATAACTTGTACAAACCCGACTACATTTCAAAAAATTATTCCTTCTAGGTGCTTTTCGAAAAAAATCAAATAGGGATTTTTCGAATAGAAAAGAACTGTTGATGCTGGTTATTCTATACAGAAGAGAGTTGTGAAGTTTTAGTGCAATATAAAAACAATATCTTTGTCAAAAATATTTTGACACAAAAGGTACAATATAAACATTCATTTGGCGCGCTGATATTTGGGCCTGATCTTTTATTCAATGATATTCCATGCTTCCTTGAAGATAATGCAAGCAAGGGTAATATATATACCTGAGGTGGGTGGGAAAGAACCACACCCTAAATCTGTACTACCAATCAGCCTTCCTGTTAGAAGGACTTGAGAGGATACTGGACGGACACATCAGGAGTGTGGCATTATATGCACCCCCCTGAATAAAAACCAGTATGCTTATCAAACCGGCAAATCGACAGATTCAGCATTAAACAACCTTGTAGAGAAAATGTCCCAGTCCTTTGACAACAAGGAGATTGCGGGTGCTGTATTTCTCAATTTCGAAGGAACATTTGACAAGGCACTACCTGAATCTATAGGCTCATCTCTGGATAGAAAAGGTATGGAATCGACTGCCTGGATCTATGCCATGCTGGTAAACAGAACTGCAACTACAATTCTTCAAGGCGAGGCCATTAGGTTCAGGGTCACCAAAGGGTGACCTCAAGATGGGAGACAATCCCCCCCTTCTGTGGTCGCTCCTGATGCTTGATGCCCTCGACAAGAGAAAAGTGGATCTGCAAGTTTATGCAGATGACCTTGCTATTATGTCAAGGTCCACGTCGGGAAGGGTAGCTTGTGATATCCTCCAGAGCATGTTGGACGTTGTTCACAATTGGTACCTGAGGATGCAGACATCTGTCAATCCCTGCAAAACTGTGATAATCCCCTTCACCAAGAGAAGAAAATTGGACGATCTAACCCCACTTTTTCCCAATGGTGAGGGAACGGTCGTGAAATATCTTGGCATTGTCCTTGGTGAATAACTCACCTGGAACGCTCACTTGGGAAAAGTTTTACAGAAAGCCAGACTGTCCCTATGGAAGGATATTGAAGGATTTGTGATGAAAATTGAAGTTTGGGTCCCGAACAAATCCATTGGATTGATGTGATGATTGTCAAACAAATGATCATTTACGGTGCAATTACCTAGTGGCCGAAGGCTTTACAGAAAACAGCCCAGGCGAAGCTTTCTGGCTTACAGAGACAGGCTTGTCTGGCCATGTATGGTTCCATCAGTACCACACTGTTAGCGGACATGGCGATCCTTCTAGATCTACCTCCTCTCCACATTTTTCTGAAGAGAAAGGTTGGATAGACTGCATACAGATTGGAGAACATTGTCAATTGAACAAATCAATTTGATTGATACAGGAAGTCACAGCATTCTGGAAATGATTTCTGATTTTATGCCTTCAACTATCAACTATAAACTGCCATATAAAGTACTGTTTCCGAGTAGACAGGACTGGATCTTTCGGAGAAGGAAATATCAGGAGCAGATAGTGTTTGGTACAAAACTGCACTGTTGGTACAACACCTGCACCGGAACCGGAAGGTTCCGCAGTCGCATACTGGCCGGGAAGGCAATGATACTACTGACTCCTTTGCAAAGGAGGGTGCTGCAAGCAGCTTCATCGGACCAGAACCTGTCATTGGTATCATTTCAGGCATTTGCCAAACAAAGATTGAATTACAATGTCTAACAGACCTTCTTACAGGTCACTGCCATTTGAATTATCTTATGCGGAGACTTGGACTGTGGAAAGACAGTGTGTGTCGCCTCTGTTTAGAAAATTATGAAACTGCAGAGCATATACTTTGTGCCTGCCCCGCTGAGGGGTGGGTATTTAGAGTTCGGCAGAGCCGTTCTCTTACCATCTGACCTGAAAGACAACTCACCATAGAAACTAATCGGCTGCTTTAAGAAATTGGGTTTATTTGGTCGAGTGTGAAACTGTGTTAACCACAATAGAAACTGGCGGGTTGCGGTGGAAGGTCGAATAGACCCACTCACTTTGGATCTAACTCAACCTAACCTAGATATTTGAATTTGTATATTATTGTTCGGAGTTTTTTGTTAACAAAATATTCACATATGATGTGGTGAAAATAACTTTTGTCTAATTTCTACTGAGATTTTCATTTGTTACGACCGGTTTCGGGTTTATTAAACTATTCTCAAGTTTACTTGACAATGGTTAGAGAATCCGAAACCGGTCGTAACAAATGAAAATATCAGTAGATATCAGCCAAAAGTTATTTTCTTTATTTTATATTCAATATAAACTTCTACAAAAAAGAATAGGTTATTAATCGACCAAGATTATTAATTTCACTCAGAGACCATATATTTACTCTTCGCTCAGTTCGAAATTTGTGAAATATAAATTATACTCACAGACTGACATTTTGTTGTAGAGACTTTTCCTTGGCTTGTAGGTCCAATTTTTGTTTACTCGGTAAACTTGGTCTGGAAGGAAAGTTGGGATAAGAAAGTATGAACAATTTCACAATTTCGTCAATCGAAAGAACCAGCTAACTGAACCTAGCACCGTTACAGTACACACACTTGATGTGCATTGACAATAATATGATACTGAACTACTGTGTGTTCACTTTTTGGCCAGCGAAAAAAAATACAATGTTGCCGGACTGTGCCCTATATTTTTTCTTACTGAACTGAAAATAAAAAAGAGAAAACAACATGAAAGAATGATTTTCCATGAACTGAATGAAATTGGTCTACACTTGATGGAAATCCATATTGAAGCTTCTTTATGCAGCTACTGTAAGATAATTATTATGAGTGGTTCGCTGAAAAAATTGAAGGCTACCCAAACAGAGTTCAATAGCATCAAAACACTTTTCCTAACAGCGATAATGCTGGCAGCCAAGAAATTAACTTCACGCTATCGTTATTCTAGAATCATTCGTAACTCTCGAAGCCTATTTATGTCATTCTCACAATTTCAGTCTCACTGTCTTAACAAAATTGAGCTAGTGGAATTAAAAATTCATATATGATCGTGTCTAAATGTTGATAGTTTGCATGAATGCCCCTTCAGAAATTCACAGGTGTTTAAGTTGATATTATGAGTACGACAGTGACTAGATCCTAACTCTTCTGAGACAAGTCAACTAAATATGTGAATCAATGAAACTCACAAATAGAATGAACTTCTGAGAGTTGTCGTTCGTATGGGAGCGACAGATGATTAACGAGAAAACATATTTTTTTAAACAGATACAAGAGACCGGAATGAAAACAGAATTGCCTCATTTCACTGATTCACATAATTCTCACATAATTTTGAAAAAAATCATACAAGTTTGTAGTTATTTCTCACATTAAAATTTTGAACAATTACGAAAATGATTAAACCACTCGCGGTAATTTGAAATTCCGGATAATGTTCATATGCGAGATGGAGCGTAAATCATTCAGTCGGGCTTCCTTAATTTGTTGCTCCATAAATACCTGTTCTTTTCGCAAAATTACCTTGAAAGCCGGTGTACACCCCAACATGCGGTTGCAATATATCTCTATCATATAATAAGCAGGGTAACTTATGGCGCCGTGGCTTCGTGTTGAGGGATAAAGTCTCTAATCTCGACAAAGGGTCTAATCCAGTAACGTATCGGCCGAAAGTTGTTGAGTGGAACGTATTTGGGAGTTATGGGTCTGCCTCAGTTTGAAATGCGTGAAATTAGCGAATGAAAATACATATAAATAATTATCGATATCCAAGTTTGATGTTTCATTGGAATGATAGTTTATGTCTCTGTAAATTTTCATCTTGTGAAGAACAAACGAGTGAAATCGACTTGAATTTCCATCAATAACACAGGTCAACAGTGTTTTTGTCACATGTACTTTGTGATGTGTTTTGTTCATATTGGCCTACCCCCATTATAAACATATAATAATTTTGTTTCAATCATATCCAGTTTTTCTGTGACAGCTTTATAGCCGTTTCTGACCTAATATACGTCATTTAGGGGGCTGTATAGCTATTGCATCAGCTAACATACATTTTATTTCCGTTAGGTACATCGGAAATATACAACGAAACTGTTCTACTAATCCTGATAGTTTTGTTTTGTGTGTGAAGAATCAGCTTACACATTCCAGCGTCGAAATTTCACCCCATTAATTGAACAGTGCTTTTGAGAATATTTTGGATTTACTGTGCAGCATCAAGATGAATTCTGGTTCCCAGATAAATGTTGTGTAACGTGTGTGAGACTTCTATTAGATTGGGCTTTTATTTGAGCCTAACAAAAATAAAAGGCATTACAACGAAGTCCAAACATACTATCCAGTATTCAAACTTGTCTTCGACCAACAGACCCATCCTACATAGTGCCGAACTGCTTGTGTCGAAGCCTCCAAATCGACCACAAAGTCGGGATTCCAGTCCGGCAGAACTTGTTCGCATGAGGAATATAAAGATAGTGACCCAAGATATGAACCGCAAACTTCAAAAGAATCGCACTTTTTGACACAAAGTGATTTAAAGGATTTATAACGTGATTTGAATTTTTCTAAATAAACAGGCTGAGCTTTTGGGGTTTTGACTAAAGGGCTGGAATTTACTTTCTCCTGATACGAAAGTTCTTTATTTTCGACATTGTGACGATGAAATAAAACCTTGTAATAATATTTATGTTGTGATGAATTAACTGAAATTTGAATATGATCCAAGTCACTGGCGACTGTTCATTGACTCATCAAAAACTAGTTTAAAAGCATTGTTCCTGCATAACAGAAACGAACTCCCTTCAGTGCCGGTTGCTCATGGTCCTGATATGAAAGAGACTTACGAAAATATAAGATTTCTTCTTGAAAATATCAAATAAAGTGAAGACGCTTGAAAAATTTGTGGCGATTTGAAAGTTATTTATAATTTGCTTGGACTATATGGTGAATACACAAAATTTTGCTGTTTTATTTGCGAATGGGACAGAAAAAGTCACTAATTGAATAAAATGTAGCTCAAGCGTGAGTCACTTACAACAGGCCGTAAAAATGTTAAAAATGAGCCTTTAGTGAACCCTGATGACATACTTTCACCACCGTTGCACTAGGTCTGATGAAAAAATTTGTAAAAGCTATGCGCAAAGATGTCAGTGGATTTTTATATCTGAAAGAGAAATTCCTCTAACCCAGCGACGGGAAAATTGAAGGGAGAATATTTGTAGGCTGACAAATACGACAACTTATCAAGGATAAGAGCTCTGAAGAAGAACTAAATGACCAGGAAAAAATCGCCTGGACATGTTTTGTGAGTGTTTTCCAAATTTTCTAAGAAATCATAAAGCGGAAACACAAAGACTCAATAAAGGAAGTAATAGTGTCAGATAAAGCTTTGGGGTGTAATGTCTCCTAAAAAAATACGTATGTTCAACTAGATTTGGGTGCTGTGAGTGACGAACAAGGAAAGAGATTCCATCAGGACATTTACTCAATAGAGAAGCGTTATCTATGAAAATGGAGCCCAGGAATGCTAGTATAGTTGATTTTTGTAATTTTCACCAAAATATATGCTTTGATGTCAAGACTAATATCTGTTGTGTCAATTTTTTTCATTGATACAATATTGGTTAGTGACCCTAGTAGATTCTAAGTTTGATATAAGTTTTCATCTGACAGAAAAACAGTTGGAAGTTTGTTGACCACTGTAATTGGTTATGCGAATTCCATTGGGTTTTGTGAATTATACTGAAATAGTAATGTAGAAAAGAGAATTGAAACTGTCTATGTTTTTACCACTTTTATTTGTAACTAACATTAACAGTTTCGTCCTATGAGAATATTTTCAAACTCATGTGTTGAACTAAAAGTGGTAAAAACATAGAAAGTTTCAAATTTCTTTTTTTCATTATGATTTCCTACCACGTAGCTGCATCCATCAATTTATACTGAAATGGATTTGAATTTTCTGTTTCAATATCTACAAAACCACTGAAATTATTAGAAATTGTTGAATTCTATATTCATTAATTCAAAATTCATTAGAATTTTTGTCAAAAGTGATAAATGTTAGTACTTTTTGATGAAAAACCAATAATGTGACATCACTCACCGCCAAGAAAGCCCCATCATTTTTTTTTCAAATGAAATGGGGAAACTAATGATTTGTGATTCGTATAGAAGATATTCTCAATTCTCCAAACGAAGTCCTTCACTTTTTTGTATAGCAGAATCTATTCTGTGTTCCTTCGAACTGGTGAGTCCCAGGAAGCTAAAATTTGGTTTATAGGTGCTTCTTAGGTCAAAGATGCTCACTGGGAGCATGGGAGGGAGAATTTCTGAATATGTCAATTGGAGCACCCCCGTGGTGGTTGAAGAGGCGTGTTTACATATGAAATAACTGTTTCTCCGTACCGCTATATTTTCGGAGGCTGAAATTTTATATGTAGGTTTAGGTTAGGTAAGCTCTAAAGTGAATGGATCTCTTACCATGTCAGATGGTAAGAGTACGTCCCCAGCAGGACAGGCACAAAGTATATGCTCTGCTATTCCATCGTTAATGAGGTAGTCGGATAGTCAAGGTGCAAGATTTCCACTTTGATACCTGCAACAACATTTCCATATTAGGGCTTTTTAGGGCTTTTGCACGCCAGCTACACCTGACGAAACCTTAGATTCAACAGTGCAGGGCTTTTTCGCCTATGGTTTTGGTGAATCATCACTTGAGAGCAAACGTTCGCTAACCTGCTCATGGGGGTTTGTTCCTCCACCTGAGATAGATTCTGCGTACGCCGCTCAAGAATTTGGTGCAAGGCGGTTTCATAAAGTAACCCACTCTTGCGGAGACGACTCAGTCGTTTCGTGGCTGCACCACCAAACCTTTTTTATCAGGTTCATTTGTTGGATCAGGAGGTGGAGAGAACCAGCATTGCACCCGTTCACAGCCGGGGCGAGTCGCTAGTTATCGATATTTGAATTTGAAACTAGAAACTACTCCATCCTGTGTGAGATATTTTCAAATAAATGGTCAGTAGAAAGAGAAAGCACTTAGTAACATCGTGTGCAATAGATGTAAATTTCAATTTCATAAAACGACAGCATTTTATTATAACCTTCTTAGTATTTATCTGATATACAAAAATCATTTGAGCAGATGATCAAAATGTTCTTTCACGTTTTGAAATGTTTCTGAGATAATGCATGCACAACATTTACTAATCCTGTTTGTGAGTTTTCGTATTGTCTCATGTTGTGTATGTAACATGAACATTCAATTTACATCACGAAGGAAAAATCAAGTGGAGTCAAATCTGGTGAAAAAGCAGGCCATTCCACATATTGAGCATATCAATCCGCATGCACGAGAAGATACTTTTGGTCTAACCAGTTCCTTGAAAGACTGAAAAAAATTAGGGGGCTCACCTTTTTATTCAAAACCAACTGGATTTTCAAATTCAACTTTATTGTTGGTCACAATTTTTCAAAGTCGTGAGTGGATGAGGTTTTGAATGATTATCAAATATAATCACCAATCAGATTTTTTTTTCAGAGATATAGGACCAACAATATGATATCCCAATACTCCTGCCCAGGCATATATTTTATGAGGAGGTTGAGTTTAACCTTCCCGAAAATTATGTCGGTTTATGTTTGACCAGTACTGCATATTTTGGCGATTTGAAAAAAAGTAAATTTGTTACTGAAACAAATACTTCTTACCCACTTTCGATGTGCAGTTTGGACATTAACGTTTGGATATTAACCTACGAAACTGCATTCTTCTGTCAGGTCTATCTTCATTCAATTTATGTGATAATTCCGGTTTATGGGCGGTGGAACTTAGGTCTTCTGAGAAATTTTTTGACGCTGGTTGTTGAGACGATGTTGTTGTGAAGTGCATGTAAAGATTATTTACTACAGAAGCTACGATTTTTGTTTCTCGTACGAGAAGCTCCACTAGCTCTTGCTAGTGGAGAGATTTTGAGGAGTATGGTGGATAAGGCTATATCATTTTCTTGATATATTTTGAGCAAATCGGATCTTAAAGAGATCTTGCACTGAATAGTAGTTCTGATCCAAGAGAATAAAGGCCGGCTTCGGCGTAAATAAGGATTGCTTCTGCTTTTGCCTCCTGGATTCGAGGCGAACTAATTTTGAGGATTTGAATGAAATAAAATGAAGTGAATTATCAGTATCAATAGTTACAGCCGTCAAGCTAACAAAATACTCTTTGTTACTAGAGTAACATGGTGTGGATCTCATAAACATCGTCTATCACAAAAACTCCTGAGTTGGATTGAAAACAGAAATGCGCCTCTCAACAAATACTTTGAATTAGTTTCCTCCTGAAACGATCAATTTCTGTGAACAATAACCTTCTCTTACACATTACAAACTTTGGAGGTATTTGGATTCTCTTTTGGTTGCAAATTTATGAATTATCATACTTCCTAGTTTTCAATTCTTTCATCAAAAACTTCGCAATCGGTTATTCGAGTTCGGAACGAGCGAATGCTCTCCCTACTCTATATATGATAGAACCCTCTCTGAGCAAGTGATATCATTGACATCATTGGCTTACCATATCAGAAAGTACCAAAATGATTTCCTCATATAAATTTTATCCGACTTCGATATCTTGCCCCGTTCTCAAGTTAAGGTGGGGGGACTATCTATGTTCGCACTGTATGAATATTACCGGAGTTTTTTCCCAACACCAAATCGTTATTTTTTACACCTCGACACGTGTTTCGAGTTTTATCTTCCTCTTGAAGATGATTACTTGGTGGTCGAAACACGTGTCGAGGTGTAAAAATAACGATTTGGTGTTGGGAAAAAACTCCGGTAATATTCATTACCACACCAAAGGTTCCAAACAGTATATCACAAGTTCGCACTGTATAATAATGCTAAACTCGATTATTATCATTTGAGAATTTCTAAAAATGTTTTGGAAAGTAGAAACCTGGTCAGGCCCACTCACGTTCGAACTAACTTAACCCGATATACCTTCATAGAAGTCCCTATATAATTGATAGCCATAATCGATTATGGGTTCTACGAAGTCCATTAGGTAACGTTGAAATTATTCATAAATCTTAATTGAGGAGTCATTGAGTTGATATTGAATATATCACTAATAAAACGAGAGACGACAATCCCTTTACTGAATTATGTTATTGGCTGAATAAACATGGAATAATGGCAGCCAACAGGTGAACATGTTGAATTTCTGTAAGTTTCCTTTGCGGCAACTCTAGGACACCTGGGAGATCGTTCTTGAACATCCTAGTGAATTGAATGAGCGCCATTCACACAAGAGACCCTAGGGAGAAGTAGAATTGACGGAGATGATTATGTATGAATAATCAAGGGAGAACTGAGGGAGACTAATTTTTGAGCAATGAATATTCAGTTCCGAAGATTATCTGGATTATATCTATAACTTTAGTGATGTGTAGTATATGATTTTCGTTCATATCTGAAAAGAAGAATCAAGCAGTTGATTTTTCTGATAGACTTTCATCGAGTTCTGATAAATCATTGTTCATGAGTGTGTGAGATACAAGAAGCAATACAAATGGGATGAAAGAGTATTTACATTATGACATTATTACGAACTGAAGGTACTAATTCAAATATAGAATTGATAATCATTCAGAAAATCACACAATATGATTTGGAACTTCTCAACTTGCTTCAATCTACGGTGACACCAGAAATTGATAATCATTCAGAAAATCACACAATATGATTTGGAACTTCTCAACTTGCTTCAATCTACGGTGACACCAGAAATTGTCCATTATACTTGGAGATTCATAATATATTTTTCAATTTTGGCGGAGGTTTATATCAATTGTTTTGGATTCATTAGTTACGCTTATCAAAATAAAGGTACTTTTGAGTGACTATACGCAAATTACTAATATATTTATCACATTTTTAGATGGGGTGATAAAGCAAAAATATCTAATAACGATATGTTCAATAAAAACAACATTCATTACTGGATTTTCTAAAACTATATCACTTGTGAAAAAGACGGTAAATGAGAGATGAAATAATGTAAAAGAACAATTGCAATAACAGCTTCAATTCTCTCCAAGATAATTGAGTAATCAGTGTAATCGGTATTGTGTGATTTCGACCAAAGTCAGACATTATCAAAAATGTGTAGGTTTCCGCGTTCAGTAATTTGATATACTGTTGTCCGGGTTCAACCGCGTCTGTAATTTTCATCGTTTCGACGTTTCGGCTCCTACTTTGGAGCCATTTTCAAGAATCACTTAGATTTGTACTTACATGACTCGAGACGAAGTCGTAATCTCCCTTGTCCCTAAGTCTCGTTACTAGTTCTTTATTTGCTGTGTTCCACTCTAAGTTCGTACTGGTCACTCTCTTGTTCGGGGCCCATATTCATGTTGTTGTAGCAGGTATCTGGTTTGCCTGACCGGGTACCTGGGTTATTTTCAGGTATCTTGCGTGACATCAAGGTTTACCATATTTGGGGTAGTCTGTGCGAATCATCTCGCTTGTTAAGGCAGTTGGGGCGTTTTTCAACTTCAATTGCTTCCCGAATTATCCTGGCCTGAAGATTTTTCTCCGTAGCAATGATCTTTGTGTTTCTGAAGCTTATTGTGTGGCCTGTTTCCTGGTGGGGTTTGAAGAGAGATGATGCTGGATCTGATTTGCGAATAGCTAGTTCATTTTTGGGAATTCAGTTGGACAGTGTGATGATGGGACTTGGCATTGAGGTAGCGGTTATTATGGGTAGGTTTTCGGTAGACCGTGTGTGAGAAGTAGTTGGTGGACTTTGTGATGAGAACGTCCAGGAAATGGGAATGAGTTATTATTTTCAAATTCCATTGGGAATTTCAGGTCACGGTTGGAGTTGATGTGGTTCGGGAATGCATGAAGATCTTCGGATCCATGGGGCCATATGACGAAGACATCATCTATGTATCGGAGTCAACACGTGGGTTTTGAGATGAGACGTGTCAATGGTTGTGGTTTCGAAGTCCTCCATGAGAGGTTTGCAAGGACTCCTCTCTCTCTCCAGTCCTTGCAAGATCACTTAGATTGCTATCAAAAAACATAACAGATTCTTCCGAGAGTCGAATATGTTTCAGAGCGGAATGATTCTGGATATCAAAAGCTTTCGAATAGTCTAAGAGAAATAAAACAGTCGATTGCCTGGAAGATACGATCTGTCACATTCAGAAGGGCTGTCGCGCAGCTGTGTTTTTCTGAATCCAGATTGAGTGTCCGGTAAAATATTATATGTTTTCAAGAATTCCACAACTTGATCTTTCATACTTCTTTCTAATAATTTTGAGATAACGGGTAAAATGCTGATTGATCTCAGGTCTTTGAGCTCACTGACAACCTCACATATCGGTAATGGCATTACATTAGCCAATTTCCACTGAGTTGGATATACTGAATATTCAATGCAGAAGTTCAAGAGGTGAGAGGTATATTCAATTTTGAACGGACAACATAATATGATGAATGTTGAGACCGTCAGCACCTGCAGCCGTTGTTTTTACTGCCATTAATTATATTGTCTAGGAATCCTGTGAGTGATATCTGATTTGATTTCATGCGAATGTTTGAATACAAAAGAAATAGAAAAAAGTGTTTTCCTCATAATTTAGCGTTCATATAAAAGTATTTGTTTCGAAAGAAGTTTTCTTTCGTGTAATTCAATGAAAGTATGGGAATATCTGTTTCGAATGGGCTTTTCCTTCCACTCTGAAAGTTACTTCTTTCCATGATCTATACATTTTTGAGTTAGTTTTTGAAATTGATTGCTCCCTTCCTTTCTTTGGAAGACTTATACATTTTTGATACCAAAATGGAGAAGTAGAAGGCCACCTAAAATTAATTTCTCCTAGAAATTTTCCATACCAATGAATCAGAAAACACTTGTGATGAACTGGTTGAAACTTTTGTTGTTGGGAAAGAATTCCAGTAATATTCATATCAGTAAATGATTTTTCAACTCAATTGCCAACGTAATACAAGTTGATTAATTTCGTCAGCATGAACATATTGTGCTCGGAAATCAATGATATCGACGATTGCCGTTTTTGCTTGTTCCTGATTGGCGAAGGTCCTACCGATGAGAAAGTCACTGGGGTGGTTGAAAAGATAGTAGATTGGCGACAGTATGGTGGAGTATGGTGGGTAAGGCTGAACTTCTACGCTCATTTCGTTTGATTTTCGGACGGTGATTTGTGAAACGTGCAGACGGGCGTTGTTGTGGAGCAGGATCGGACCTTTTCTGTTGACTAGTGCCGACTGCTGCTGATGCAATTTTCGGTATATTTCATCGATTTCCTCGCAATCGGACTCTACTGTGATTGTTTGGCCTGATTGCAGAAAGTTATTGTAGAAAACACCAGCCGTTGACCAACAAATAGTAACCATGGTGGGATTTTGCCTTTGAGAAGTGCCAAGGTATCTCATCGGTGTTCAACTTTTGTCTCTTGTGATTTGTTTTCCTTTCCTCAATTTTCCTACATTTCCCCCATTGTCGTTGAGGTCTTCTATTATTTCGTTACTATCAGCTATTTTTTGATTTAATGTGATAACATTGGCTATTAATTGATGGATGTTCATGAAAACAATTCATTTTCAAATTTTTTCAAACAGATTTTGAGAACTCTCAGAACATTCAAAATAATTTTGGATTTTGTTGTTACAGTCCCCTCCGTTCTATAAATTTAGGTATGATCTAGTTTTTTTAAGGAATTGTAGCATTTATAAAACATTTTCCTAGTTGATATGATTTTTTTCTCACCATTGTGAATCCAATTGTATCTTGTTTTCAGCATTTTACTCGTTTTATTTTACAATTTCAAGCTGAGAATATTTTCCGGATTTTGGCAAACTATTTATTTTTTAACATAGATCTTCATGACGAAACTTCTTGTTTATCTCGTCAGATATATTTCACCGTATTTTTTTGTTATATCTTTTCCATTCATCTTTTTTTATCCGTTAACGTTCCAAGATACTTTTTGGCGAATTACCCTTCGATATTTCCACCCCCCGATGAAACTATCAAATGTTTTTTTAGTCACTTATCTGTTCTCCATGAATCTTCAAATATAATTGATAAGCATATATGAACTCAAGAAGAAATATCTATTATCTGGCCTTTCATAAAAACATTTTCTGATCAAGTCCACCTCTGATTTCCTTTAACAAAAACAACCCCTACCCTGATTCATCCCTTGATGAATAATTTGGCAAACCGAACTGACTAGTCTACTAGTATTGGATTGCATGGCTACATTCATTTTACGACTCCTGAAATGATATATGGAACCCTAGCAGGAATCATAAAACCCTAATTACCATTGCCATTTACCAGCCGGAAACAGCTAGAGTGTGAGGCATAAATCACAATGGCAATTCGAAGGTATATTGTTTCATAATTTTATCCAGCTTCTGTCATTTTTCATTCTTATGGAGATATATGAATGGTAGGACGGAAGGAAGAGTGATCAGTTGCTTTGAAGCTGATATAGTGCGTATTTTCAACAAGTTGAATATCGTAAATGATTGTTTCGAAGCTGAAACCTGTTCACGCCGACTGGAATATATACAGTGTGAACCATTTTTAATGGAAACACCCCCCTGAAATTTGAATTTGTAAAACGATTTTAATAATTTTTTGTCGAATGTCAAGTACTATATGGTCTACCTTGGGACAAAATTTGAAATGTTTATTAAAGTTTCAGGGCATTCTACGATATTTGTTCTTAGTCGAAAATCGGGATTTTTTATTAGCGATTTTTTTATTGAAAAAACCACTACGCCACTGGATTCAGAGTGCCTCTAAACAGGTATGACAAGAATTTTATGAAGAAATATTCATTATTAACAAAGTTATGACAACTTAAAAATTCGAAAACTCACACAGCTAACAGTCACGATATATAATTTTTTTTATGATTTCAACAATGAAGTGCCGCCAGATAAAAAAAAACAAATAGCGTAAATATTCTTAATGAAAATAACGGAATCACATTCACACAATTCAACTAACAATGAAGCAAAAAATTTTAATATACGTAACTAAAACTAATTGTTGAAATGTTTCGATTCAGTGCAACAATCAATTCTAACTCATATTCTAGTAGCCTCTACTAATCCACCACGTTTCTGATTACGTTCCTTAGTTCTTGAGGGCTAATATCTGCACATACCCGTCGAATTCTTGCACAAAGTTCATTTCTATCTCTTGAGCAGAGTTTGTAAACCTTTTGTGTGAGAAGTCCCCAGAGAAAAAAGTCCAAAACTGTGAGGTCTGGAAATCTGGGTGGCCACTCTATAAACGGACTACTACGGCCTATCCATCGGTTTGGAAAATGTTCGTTAAGCCATTGCCTCACAGCTCTGGCATAATGAACTGAACACCCATCTAACTGGACAATTAAATTTGATCGTTCATTGGCAGCTCGTGAATAGCATCCCAGAATTTTGTGTTTAAAAATTCTAGAAACCTCTGCGCATTAATGTTTTCCTCAAAAAAAAAGACCAATAATTCGTTCGTTCAATATCCCACACCAGACGTTGATTTTTTGGGAATAATGACTTTTACAGTTTATTACCCAGTTAGGATTATCCGCTGCCCAATAGCGACAATTCTGTGATGACACTACTCCATTTGTAGAGAAAGTGGCTCCGTCGGTATATAAAATATTTTTTAGGAAATTTCTATTGTTTGAATATTCCCCTTGGCCCCATGAACAATATTCCAGGCGTCTTGCTTCGTCGCCTTCTTGAAGTGTGTGTAAAAATTTTGGCCTGAAAGGTTTAATATTCTTCGCCTTGAGACATCTCCGAATAGTTTCTTGTGGAATATTCAAATCTAAAGTGGCATTCCTTATACTGGCATTAGGATTATTTCCGAAATAATCTAAAATGATTTGATCATTCCTGTCATTCCTGTTTCGTCTTTGTACAGGATTACTTTTTAACATCATTTTTGATACTGCACCAGTTTCATTGAATATTTTATTCATTTTATTTACCGAACCGCAGCTAATATGAGGACGATCTGGATGTCTCTCATTGAATACTCTACAAACCTCTCTAGCACTTCTAACGTCATCTCCTGAAAGGCGTACAATTTCAATTTTCTCTCTTATGCTCAATCTTGCAGCCATGACAAAGTAATTCGAAGAACTGTAAGGTGAATATTGTTGACAATAGTACACTTAAATCTTTCACGAATGTCAAACTGTAATATCATTTCCATGGCAACTAAGATTAAAATTGAAATATCAGGTCTTAGTTTTAGTTAATTTGCGTGAAAACTTGAATGTAATTCGGTTATTTTCAGTGAAAATACTTACGCTATTTGTTTTTTTTTTCATCTGGCGGCACTTTATTATTGAAATAATAAAAAAAATATTCTCAGGGTTATATCTGTTGATATAGCGTGTTTTTGTGACTGTTAGCTGTGTGAGCGTTCGAATTTTTGAGTTGTCATAACTTTGTTAATAATGAATATTTTTTCATGAAATTTTGGTCACACCTGTTTAGGGTCACTTTGAATCTAGTGGCGTAGTGATTTTTTCAATAAAAAAATCGCTAATAAAAATCCCGATTTTTGACTAAGAAAAAATATCGTAGTATGCCCTGAAACTTCAATAAACATTTGAAATTTTGTCCCAAGGTAAAAGAACTTGTTGAACTTATAACTCCAAATGTGAACCCAGAACAAGAAATACAGAAATCTACAGAGTGCCCTTTCATCACACCAATTTTGGCCAAGATGAGTCTGTTGGTAGGTACTTAAAACTATTCGATCCTTCTTTGGAATCATTCGAAAATACTGTGAAAAATTGTAATTTATAATTGTCCCTACATTCAGCTGATAGTTGAAGATTATTGTTACAGTCTAGAGTTGTTGATTATTTTGTAAAAATATGCGATGCCGCCAATAAATTATTGAACGATTAAATGAATAAATTAATATTGAACATCAATATGGATTTCGTAAACCCAGATATTCAGAGAGAGTAACTCAATAGGTAATATTCTACATAGGTAATATTCTGCGTTCTACAACCAAATCGACGTGAAGTTTTCGACACTGTTGACCATTCGATTTTATTGAAAATGTTAGATAATATCGGAAATAGGGGCGAAATTCATCGTTGGTTGAAAGTTTTTCAGAAAATCTTGAGCAGTATGAATATGCAAAATAATATCAGCCATTGTAGATATTCAACACATGTGATTTCACAGGACCTTCATTGTTTCTGATATAAAACAATTTTATTTTATCGTTGAAGTTAAATTAGCATTATTAATTGTAGATCTAACCTTGATTTTATAAAAGATTCATGATTTGAATGAAATCCCGTTCTGGTTACAAGTTCATGAATGCATATTGATTTTTCAAAATCGTCACACAGAGTTGTAACTCAAAAAAAAGATGTATCTATTCGATAGCAACAATCCAATTCATAATTGATGGGAATATATATACAAACCACCAAATTTCTTCATTCTCAAATATAATGAACATACTGAAGATTTTTCTTAAATCGCCTAATATCGGTATTCTTCATTGAATACAGAATCCTTTGACATTATGAGCCATAAAAATTTACTGAAAAAATGGAAAAACTATGGTAGAGAGGTAACATTCACAGAATTTGAAGAGTTATTCAACAGATCATTGCCAAAAAGTTCGCATTGGTGAGACTTCGAGTAAACCAATGACTGTCACATATGGAGTACAACAAGGAACTGTATTGGACCCTCTCCGTGGAAATCCTTGAAGTCCGTAGAGGAAGATTATTTTGAAATCATAGAAAATAGGTTCAGATATGATACTCTGACACTCAATTCAGAAGAAACAAAAGTGCTCTCCATATTCGAATGGACTTCTTGATATGGGACCTCTGATGATCGGACAAAACTCTCAGATTCCTGAGGCTGAATCACTTAAATATTTAGACATCGTAATTGAGCAACATCTTGAATGGGACCTTCAAATAAAACATGTAGTGAATAAGTTAGAAGGAATGCTTTTTAGATTCAAATATACGAAAGACTTCCTGGATATGAAACATCTCAAAATACTGTACTACGTCTTTGTCTAAACACAACTGAACTACGGCATTATAGGTTAGAGTGATGTGAAAGACAGTCACTCGAAAAGCTCAAACATGAATTACAGATGGATTTCGAGGATCATATTGGGTGAACCAATGATATTTCGAAACAAACAGCCGTATAACGAATCAGGTTTATTTGATGTCAGACACAACTTTTTCGATTAGCTGTGATCCTAAATATGAAAATATAAAATACCTTTTAAATTTGTGGCTCATTAACATAATACTAGAAGTGAAGATAATTCGTTGACGTACCACACTACGATGAAACAATAGGACAGTGTCATTGTAATTGTCTGTCACCAAGACTACATTATTCACTCCCTGTCGAAATAAATAACATGAATGATATCAATCTCTTCAAGAAAAAGACAAAACAATGACTATAAAATCGATGAAGAGAAGAAATACATGATTTTGTCAACCAGAAAAATTATTCGTGAACTTCTTCAGGGTGATGAATTATTTTGGTAAATCTGTTATAAACTATATAGTCGAATATGAATGGACGTATTATCATAAATTTCAGATAACATTCACAAATTTTTTCTCACTTTTTACCAGATATCGCCGTTCAGAGATATTTTATATTTCAGTATTCAATATTTGATGGAATTTATAAATGTTATGAATTTCATCACCAATGTACTATCCTTCATTGTACTATTTTTATTGATAATAATTCAGCTCATGTACAAATGATAATTTTATTGAAACTTGAGC
The DNA here is from genome assembly GCF_000500325.1 of Leptinotarsa decemlineata. Classification (NCBI taxonomy): domain Eukaryota; kingdom Metazoa; phylum Arthropoda; class Insecta; order Coleoptera; family Chrysomelidae; genus Leptinotarsa; species Leptinotarsa decemlineata. The sequence goes on from NW_019289447.1 coordinate 478,834, forward strand.
TTCTGTGACAAACATTGTTTATTTACTTCTACAATCCTGTGTAATTTTTTGTTATTATATTGACATTTACTGAATAAATATATTGTTATCATTATTATTATCATATTATTGAATTCATCCCAAATATTTGACGACCATATTCCATAGTTCCACATTCAATATTCTATACTGAATGATATTCAATTTCTATATATGGCAAATACCAAGATTCTTGAGCCGTTGAAAATGAAATGTATTCATAAACTTCCACACTCCAAACCAACTGAAAATTCATATAAACCGAGAAGGTTATTTAATTTGTATTCACTTTATAAATTGGCAAGTTGTTCATTCATCCACCTCACTATTATAAATGAAAAATACAGCAGTATGAAATTCACCGAAAATCATTTTATTCATAATTATCACAGAGAAATATTTCATCCAAACAGACCAAAAACGGAAATTGGGAAACGTTGCATCTTGCATAATGATGTAATAATTTATACTGAGCTGCCAGCTGAATTTGAAAACATAAAATATGTCCTAAAATTGAAAATATTCCTGAGATCATATTTATTAAATGTATAGTATTTTCATATTCTGTATATTTTTGAACATATATTGGGTTTTATTATAAACCAACTTTTAAGTGAGGAAAAAGTTGAGTCACAACTTTCACGGTAGAAAATCCATTAAACGACTTATACCTCAGATCCCTTGGTTTATTATTGACTTCTACATTATCGTTCTCACCAACAGATGATACAATGTGAATATTTTCGGCATAAGTATCAACAGCTGATGTGTGGAAAGTAGGTGGATAGGACAATTCCACCGTCCAGGGCAACCCGCGGAGATTCATTGTGACACACACCAACTTATTGAAATTATCAACGTCATTGTTTTAGGACAAATATTGATAGACTTCATGTTTTTCTATCGAATACAGTTACAATAACGTACTTTGTATGGAAATAGAATGTCAACCCACCTGAGAAATTTGCTTCAGATATTTCACGTGTAGTAATCACTTGGAATTCATCACTGGTCTTTTGAAAGTCATCTTCAACAAACTGAATTCCTCTGTGAATCATTTCATTATGAAATATACTGTTGTTCTTAGCACTTTTTTATTTCTTTATTGTCTTTCCGAACGGTTTTATTCAGCTTGCCCTGTTCGTTCATTCGTTTGGGTCTGACTACCTGATTAATATATTTGGCATACTGAAAAGCATTTTCTGCATTTCACTATCATGATGAAACTAATCTTCTGAGTTTTATGTCTTAAAACTGGTATAAACGAATGTTGCATGAGGGATAATTAGGATTCACGCAAAACTTTGTATCGACTGCAGTGTCCATTGAACACAGTTAATGTTTTTCTCTTTCCTATTGCACGAGATAGCTTACCAAATTTATGTCATGAGTTTTCAAATTTCACTAAAACATTTCTGATTATTTTTTCTTGATTAGCTCCCAAATGAACTTATTGGGGCCACACATTTTCGAATCTATCCTGAGGCACTAATTCCATTGAAACATGGTTCGAGTTTTACACTTCTCAATTTCTGAAAAAATAACAGGAGTTCCATTTTTCTTTTATTTTTTAGGAATATAATTCATCAATATTATTAGCATCTCGCATTTCATTGGTTCGGACTTCCATTGTGATATAAAATCATTTGAAATCTCTGAAAGAATCAATGAAATTAAAAAGATTAGCTATAAAAAAAAATATATCAAGGAAAAAAAACTGAAAGTGAAATGAAATAAAATACAAGCAACAAATGAAAATTGAACAATTAACAAGAAATTCAAAATAAAAAATTTCAAGCTAAGTTACTTCATGACGTTTCGATTGTTAGTATCTATAATCGTCTTCGGATGATGACTGGACTTATCTCTTCGAGAAGTGACTATTTGTAGGTCATTCGTGTGCTTTCACCTATCCCCTCTTTCCTCTATATGCTTCATCGGTTCTAGATGAGCTGACCGTTTGGCGGGAGATGGTCCTTTTCCGCTTGATTAGAGGTTTCCATATGTTGCGTATCTCTACGATAGCTTGGTTGAATGCGTTGTTGGACAACGCAAACCAGTGTTTCTCCTTGTGGATGATTTCAGCTTGAGACCAAAGCTTGAAATAAAAAACAGGTAAAATAAAACAATTGAACAAAAATGAATAAAAATAAAGGAATGAAAAAAGAAAATGAAAAGTTGAGAGATTCCAAGTCACGTTAGTTCACGTCTTCGGCTGATTCCTCCTAGAGATGACTATTTATAGGTCGTTCGAGTACTTTCACTTATCCCCGCCCTCCATTTTCCGCTTCACTGGTTCCGTGGGAGATGACCGTTTGGCGGGAGTTGGCCATTTTTCGCTTGATGATGGGTTTCCATATGTTACGTATTTCTACGCTGGCCTGGCTGAATACGTTGTTGGACAACATGTATGTGGCATCCTTGAATTTTTTTCTAAACCAATGTTCCTCTCTGTGCAAGATCTCAGCTTGGGACTACTCGATGTTGTGTTGATGAGTCCAAACGTGCTCTGCTATTCCTGATTTGCTGGTTTCTCCTCGCTGTGTTCGGCAATGCGAACTCTCAATGGCATTTCTTTCATGCATTTCTTGAAATCGCAGTCCGCGTTGGGTGGTCTGGTTTTCGTAAGGCTGCTACGGATAGTGTTTCCAGATTTGGAGCAGGTTCTGATGTTATACTTGGATCGTGATTAAATCTGTTTGAAATCTGTTTTTCCGTTAATCAGCTGTCACCCCCATAAGAACGACAACTTTCAGAAGTTGAGAAACTTGTGCGAGCTGAGGACTAACGAGGTCTTACCTTTTAACATGTAATTCCTAACACGGTTGCAGAATCATTTCAACCAGATGAATTCTCTGAAGAAAAATATCTAGTCGAGGCAGGAATCGAAACCACGACCTTCCGATCGTGAGTCAGGCGCACTACCACCGCGGCCAATTCTTCTTATGCTTTTCGACAATCCTCTGAGGTAGGGAAGTACAAGTTCTAGTTGTGACGGCTTCTCTTCCTTGTGAGGCTCTTGCTGTCTTATAGCCAAAGTCTATTCCACCATCACTTTGAAGTAACCATTTCATTGTAGGTCATTTTTGATGATGCCTAGTTCCTTCTCGAGACCTTCCTTTGTATTACATCACCCAAAGCACGGTCTACTAGTGTCTTAATGATTCCTCTCTCAGTCGATTGATGGTGGTTGAATTGCTGGTTCAAATACTGTCCCGTGTGAGTGGGTTTTTGGTATAAAGATGTTTCCCATTTATTGTCGATCCTCTCCACCAATACGTCTGAGACTGTCAATTCGTTGTGGACTTCCTGCTCCATTTTGAAAGTAATGGAAGATCTCACATTGTTGATGTGCTTCAGAAAGGTGTTCAGTTCTGTATTTCCATGTTTTCATATCATGAAGGTATCGTCAACGTATCCCAATCAGACTATTGAATGGCCAGAGTTTCAAACCGCTTCAAATAATTCGTCCTGTTTTAGCTAATCTTTATGATTTCATTGATTCTTTCGCAGATTTGAAATCATTTTTTATAATATATTCATTTCTTCTCTCATTCTTTCTGACTTCACCTTATAGGCTCCTAACACTTTCTCTCTTTGCAATCAAATATTCTTTACACTCGGCTGGTGTAAGTAACATTTGGTACGCTAATCTATATTTCCTCCTTTTATCTTCAATCAAACTGATCCAAAGCTGGTTACTCTCTTTTCCCAAATTCCGATCTCTCGAAGACTATTTTCACTTTTTCCGAGAAACACTAATTCATCTCAATGAAGCAATTGCTCTGAGTTCCAGACAGAAATTTTGAAAGTTTCAGCAAATTAATAAGAGTCATCGACTTGATGCCATCATTTTCGCAGATGTGAAAGTTGTTATGAAAGTTTGGGGGGAATTTTGTGAAGTTGATATTTCGGGTAAGAATAATGAGGGGAGGATCCGAAGATTGAAAGTCTGGTATCCAAGGAAATTATGAAAATTTATGATGTTGAGATTTTTCTAGTAAACTTGATAAAGTGACAAAAATAGTATTTTCTCTATGACTATTCAAAACAGCATCATTTATGTGAACGGTTCTTGTTGAGGCAAAATGACACATAACTCACACCTTCCAACAAGTCAATCACAGATGAGCAACTTCATAACTTCACAGTTGTGTTTGAATTAATTTCAATTGCAAACAGGCTTTGATGATTGAATTCTTGGAAATATGTTCTCAAATGTGAGTATTACGACTGAACGAATATAATTCAAGCTAGTTGTTTCCTGGCTCTGTCTGCAGGTGGCGCAACGGACATCCCTCTGAGTCAACTGCAAACAGATTTCATGACTAGCTGGAATTATATTTGTTCACTAGTGATACTCAGATGGTTTACACACCGTTCTGAAGAGACCATGCCCGGTACTGATGATGGAGCAATCACCCCAAACCAGTCGTATGGACCAAACGAAATTAATTTCTGCTTTTCATAGTGGGAAATAACTTGCGGCGAATCTTCCAAATTGACGACGTTGCACATGTGCCTGATGGTTTTACTCCAACTATCTGCGTGGCATAAGCTGGATTAGTTGCCGTTTTTCCGTTAGGTATCTGCCACACGTACCTACAGAGTCGTAGGTCTGCATGAGAGAAAAGGGGCAACTTTGAGCATGTCATAATGCACTTCTCCGGAGTAATTATTATTATTTTGACTTCCTTGAATAAATATCGTGAATACAATTGCCAGTTTTCACGCCAATATTGGTAGATGTCTTTACTTTTAATCGTTTGGTAACTTTTTTGAAAAACTGAAATGTTGACTACCTAACTCCAGGGACTTCCCTCTCTGATCGCGACAGAGGAGGGCTGTGATGATAAGGACCGTCCTCCAAGGTAGCACATGGATGTTGTGGTAGGAGAGGAGTACAAAACGCCAGTAACCAGGCTGGATGTCTACGGATTCGATGAAGTCGTCAGTGTGATAATAGATGTGTCATCTTTGTTTGTCTCATACAGGTAACAGATTCATTGTCCTTTATTAGCTATAACCGATGTTGCCAAATGGTAAAATTGAAACAAATCCCTTTGAATGTTGAATGCATTATTTCATTCCTCTTTTTTAAGTATTTAAATAATTTTTTAAAGAAATTGGTTGAAATGAAACTTTTAAAATGTGTTGTTTTAGAGCTCTTTTATGAAAACTACTTGATTTCCGTCAGGAGAAACATTCCCCGTTATTGTTATTATCATTATTGGATATGCAACCTCATGATTTGTATCTTGAAGTATTCATCAGATTGAAACAGAATGAATGGAAACTATTTTCCATTACCAAGGAATTGAATCATCGACCGAACAATAAGACTAACATTAATTCTCATCTCTCGACGTCAGTTCAACCTCGACCTAACCACCCTCAAAGGGTGCACACCCACAACAGGAAGCACTTCACGACCGCAATAGTGGAAATCCACCCGCTCTATGATTCAGTGGTTTATGTGAGTCAGTCTTCCTATATGGCATGCACATATTACCGTAGATGGAAGGGATATCTACCCCATGCCGAGTTAGGGGATTGCAAAAATGATAAGCCAAAAATGGAACATGAAGATAAATGTGACACAGAGAAAAGGACAGGTTTGGACTCGTCTGAAATGATTTTTTCTGTGTGATGTAGTCATATATAAAATGATGTCAAACAGAGTAGTATTTTTAACTGCTGGTTAACAATAATCATTATATGTACAAACAGTCAACACAGTTCATGTTCAGAAGATGTAAAATAATGATATCAACAGAAAAAACCAAATTTCATTGAATTGAATGACTTCATTTCTATTCGAAACATTAAGATTGCAATAAAAACACAATACTAGTACGATTTCGATAGTCATTACATTCAAAATATATTTCATGTCAGTACAATACAATCTAATAAAATAAATCTTTTCATTCTTTCTTTGTCTTTCAACAAACAAACTCCATACAAATCATTACAGAAAATAAGATTGTTGAATAAAATGTCATTAGAAAGATAGATAATAGCTCAATAGGCCCAATAGGCTACTAGTCTGCATACTTGGAATAAAATAGAATAGAATAGTATAGAATTTATTTCACTACGTTACATACAAAAATGTTTGTAGCAAGTCAATACAATTAATTGAATTCAAACGCCGGGGCACTAGAATATAAGTAATGTATAAATAAAAACATATAGATTATAAAAGTTCGATAATGTTACTTAGTTGTCAAAGTAATCAAGTCATGGAAGATTCACGTAAGTGTTTCAGATATTCATCTACAGAGTAGTAACAATGTTTCAAAAATACTTTTTCAGAGCTTTCTTGAACATGGACAAACTAAGATTTTTATACTCCTTGGGTAGGTTATTATAAAGCGTATAATCAAGACTATTTTTTTGAGATTTATTTAATCGAAAATAATTCGTTCGAATTTTATCGGCATGTCTGGTATTATAAGTGTGAATATCCGACTGTTTTAAGAGACAGTTCGACTTCTTCTTCATTTCAATAAGCGCATTGAACAAATATATACTTGGTAAAGGCATTATTTGCATCTGAATAAATATGGGTTTGCAATGATCTCTAAAACCGGCATCTGCAATAATTCTCATTGCTTTTTTTGTAGTTTGAAATTTTTTTTAGCACCAGTAGAATTACCCCAAAGAAGGACACCATAACTGATAAGGGAATGAAAAAGAGAAAAATACGTTGTCTCCAGCGTGCTAAAGCTGACAACATTTTTTATTTGACGAAGGATGAAAAGTGTAGTACATGATTTACTTTTAAGCTGTTCAATATGACATACCCAGCTGAGAGTGCTTTCCAAATATATGCCCAGTAATTTAACAATGTCAACATTAGATGTGGCGTTGCTGCTTGAAAAATGAAGACTCTGTGACTTTTCACTATTTAGTTTGAGACCTTTTGCCAAAAACCAATTTTTAGCCCTATCATCCACCTCTTTGGATATTCTTGTGAGTTCTGACAGTTCTCTATCTGAATATATAAATGTCGTATCGTCGGCAAATAGTACGGTGCTAAATGGTTGCATGAATTTACTGATATCATTAACATAAATTATAAATAGCAGGGGTCCCAGTACTGACCCCTGCGGAACGCCATATTTTACATGTTCAAATTTTGAAATTTTGTTGTTCACACCAACGGCTTGATATCTACTTGACAGGTATGATTTCATAAGGGAAAGTGCAACTCCCCAAACTCCATAATAGCTTAGTTTTTCTAATAGATTCTCATGACAAATGCAGTCAAAGGCCTTTGAAAGGTCACAGAGCTCAATTGCTGTGAGATTACCTTGCCTGAGACCCTTGACTACATTAGTGACCACGCTAAGAACAGCCTGAGCTGTAGAAAAATTTCGGCGAAAACCGAATTGTAACTTGTCAAAAAAGTTATTTGCCTCAAAATATGCATAAATACGTTGTTTCAAAATTTTCTCGATGATTTTAGAAAGTATAGATATGATGGAGATAGGTCTTTAGTTTTCAGCTAGACTTAGAAAACTTGAATGCACCCGGAAAAATGCCGGTACTAAATATCAAGTTCACAAGTAGGGTGAAGGGTTTCAAAATAATGCTGGTAGTTTCTTTGATAATTGTACTATTTATTTCATCGGAGTCTAAACATTTTTTAGGGAGATTATTGCATCTCGAACGTCTTCTTCAGTGACTGGACCAAGAAAAAACGAGTTACAGGGCGCTGGAAAGTTTCTGAAGTTCAGAACTTCTTCCTCTTTCACAGTTGGAAGAGACTTTATGATGTTTTCAGCAACACTAGCAAAGTAGTTATTGAAATAGTCGGGGGTTATATTGCATGTAGAAGTACTGTTTTATTTCTTTCAAAATATATCACTTGCCAGCATGATTTTGATTTATTTCCCGATAAACGTATGATATGCTATGATATGATATGATAGGCTAATCTTTTAGAATTATTCAATTGAGCCACAAATTGCTTTTATGGAACAGTTTTTCCATACAAACTTCAAATTACACGGAAGAGAAATAATTTCTAAAAAAATGCATTTTTTATGAACACTTAATTAAACGAAAAACACGTTCCTCTATTTTTTTTGTGTTTCAAACATTCGTAATGGTATCGAATCAGATATCAATCACAGGATTCCTAAACAACATTATTGATGGAAGAAGTGAAATCCGATATTTCGCCGTGAGACACTTGCCTTATCAGCTCTTCAGTAGCAAATACTGATAATAAGAAAAATCACTCAATTCCTTCATAATTACGACTTTTTGTCACGAAGTGGTTTGAACCCATCCATGTTATCGATGACAGTACGTAAATAACATTCATTCGGAATCTTGTTTAATTGAAAGAGTATCTTATCAAGAAAGAATATTTTTTGGTAAAGAAAGTTTCTGGCCTTCCACTTTCCCACCTTGATACATAAAATGTGGGAATCATTAAAAAAAAAAGGAATCGAAGTATTTCAAAATATCAACTACATACAAAGATGTGTAAATCATGCAAAGAAGTAACTTTCAGATACGAACTGATATAAACATTGATTTACACGGAAGACACTTTCTTTCGAAACAATTACTTTTATATATAAAAGAGAAATTCAATTCATACTCCATGTTATGTCTTTCCTCTTTGTCTTGATGCTCTGTTAATTTTGAGTTACTTTTTACAAGACTATTTCCATTGTATGTTTTTAATGACAAATATATCATCGGTGTGAATAAGAATTTGATTTTCTATACACTTATGTATACATCTCAATTTGATGAAGTTTGAAAGTCTGTCATGAGAAGTATTTGTAGCTGCTCTGAGAGAAATACATGTAACTGCCTTTGGTTTTCAATGCTGTACGTAATTTTGATCATATATCAAATATGACGAATAAATCAGATTGTGTGAAATCAAAAAAGTAAGAATTCCCCATCTGTTAATCAATACCTACAAAATATCAGATACCCAAACTTTTTCTTCATGGAACGAAAATCCTTTTGAAATATAATTACATTGAATTCAGGTCATCCAGGATGGATCACTCCAAAAAAAGACTTATTTTGTATCTACACTCAATCATACATTTCCTCGAATCAAGACCATTCATTCAATCATTGAATTATTTTTACTACTAGTGTTTTACCACTGAATGTTCAGCGCAAAAACAGCTCTTTCAGATACTTCGCCTTTTCACAAAAATATATTTACATCTCTAGTATTGAGGTAAATGTTATTCCGTTCGTGATTGGAGACCACCCTTAAAAATTCCCAAAAACTATGATTTCTCAATTAGTGGTTCACTTTTCACATTTGTTAAAAATCCAACAAAACGAATTATTGACAGATAAGTGTTTCATCTAGTCCTGGCCTGGAATTGCTTCCTCCCGCAATATAACAGATACATATGTAGAACGAAACAATTTCATTAAATGCTCCATTTTGATTGACATCGGGGTTCGGAACATGGGTGGGTGATAAATTAGACAATGGGGTTGTTCTGCAATTTTGAACGATGTTATCATCTTGCAGCTTGCAATTTTTCAGAACAGTTGTTTATCTAATCGATTATTTCAATATATTCAAACTGAATGTGTTTTTGTTGGTGAGGTCTTATTGGCAAGATTGTTCATTTCTTCCTGAAAGAACTGAGTGAACATCAACTATCGCGACTCCTGAAGAAAAATTTTGGGAACAACTGTCATTAATTTCGCGAGAAATTCAATAACTCCAATCTGAATTTTTCTAACTTGTCCGACTGCTTCATTCAGAAAGAAAGTCGATTCATCATTGCAAATGCTTTTTTCAACAATTGCTTTGGTAAGTATATCATCTACACTATTTCACAGAATAGACTCCTTCTATTGGTTTCCTCTTGCCAAGTTCGTGAATCAATTATACTCGTTCATAATATCATTTCGAAATTTTCCTTGATAATCGTACTTCAGCTTCACCTCGATAATTATTCCGAAACTGCCGTAGTCATCCTCTTCGGTGTTCAATCAACTCTCACAAACTATATGTATATTCTTCCAATAATTTTTCATGAGAAATGATGTTCTTGCAGGCTGGACTTCAACTAAAGAAACATAATTCATAGCGATTCAAATTCAACGTCATAGCCAATTTTTCACAGCTCTAAAAAAATTTGTGATTTGTAACTTTTTCACTGTATTCATTAGAAATAATACAAAATAGTTATGTAATTTAAGATGTATAACATATAACAATTCGATAAAACAAAAAGAACAAATCGATTCGTGAAATTTCAACGGAATAGGAATCGACGACTTCTGTTTTCCATATTTTAACAAATTGTCCCATCGAAATTCCATGGACAATTTCAATGACGTTTCAATTCTTATTCAGTTATTCGCCCCATTCGATTATTATTTTGAATTCAATAACCCCATACCAAATATATGGAAAATTGATACTGAACATAAGGGTAAAATTTTGTTTATTCGAGCAAAACAATATTTTGCCAAGCGAACCGAAACTTGCTTGTTCTGTAAATATTTGTGTGGATGTTGATATAAACCATATGCAATCAATACACAATAAAGCAGGAATATTTCGTTATTTCATTCGAATATTTTCGTTTTGGTGAGTTTTCTAGATATATTCTCATTCTCCTAGTATATGATTGGTGTTATACATATGGTTATATGAAAAAAATATTCGACAATGAAAACTTTGTTTGGGTTCATGTTCAATTTCATGATGAGTTTTCGTTATGATTGTATTCGCAAGTTAACTTCAAGTTACTGTTTTCAAAATATTTACATTTCCACCGAAAAACTTCAGCGAGTTTCATTCCAAATTGAAAAAATTATATGTAATTTTTTCAGTGGGAGGATTCATTTCAGCTGAATAGGAATTCTTTTTAATTCTATCGCCTCATAAAATATCTTCTGATTCATTTCAGCAGTTGTCTTCATCATTGTTCATTCTGTTCTTCCTCTGAAATTTATACTGGAAATCTTCTTTATGTCAGGATAATTTCCTGATTATTATCATCATACTGTATAAATAACTTCATGGCTAGCACCTGTAACCAGAGTTTGGAAACAATCGTAAGTCACACTAATTTCATCAACAGATTTAAAGACAGACAGACAGTTATGAATCTTTCAGTAGTCAATAAATTAGAAGATCGACCAACCAAGTTTATGAGTATATGAAAATTACCTTCTAGTTCTTCCCACTTCATCATCAAGCAAGCAAGTAGTTACTGAAAGTAGGGAGAGTACATATTTCATCGATAAACACCCAATTGATCATGAAAAATTCGAGGAGCGAGACGTCCACTGGGTCCGAGCAACTTCCAACGACAACTTCCAGTTGATATTTCCCAACAACAATTAACTTCTGTGTTCCAGTTGTGTAACCAAGTATACGTTTCATTAGCGGAAACGGAAACTTCCGCATAGCCAGTTTTCCATCGGAAATTCCCTAATCGAGTGTTCAGAATTCAATAGGTTGTTGAAAGCGGTGGGCTCCAGAAGTATATTCAATCTTTAGGACAGTAAGTGCAATGATGATCATGGAATAATGTATTCGTGAATATACTAACAATCCTATATTAAAACGGTGGAATGAGAATTATTGTCATTATTTTTCTCCATAATGGTAATAGATTTTTCAATGAGATACTGAATGATTGGGCATTTTTCAATTATATGAAGATAAGCTCTGAAACCACATACTTCGATATCACTGCATGATTATTCCACTGGTTCACTTCGCTTACTATCGCTGAATGTATAAAACTGATTTCCCCTCGTAATCAACAGAAACCTTGAGAAATCAGTCAAAATCCAAGGGTTGCTTAGCATTTCAATTGTCCGAAATGAGCTCAGTTTCTTCATCAATCGAGTAATTATATCAACCTTTGGAAACCACGGAGAACTTATCACAAACTCAAACTTTCTTCAGTTGAAAATGGAAGTTATTGGAACCTATGCAGTAGCTGTTCATATCTGTTTTTGGCTGTTGATAGTACCAGAGTGAGAGAAAACGTGAAAATCATTTGATCATTCTATTTAACAATAGTGAGTGATTTTGAAACCATTTTGGAACCATCTTGTGATTAACAGAAGATGCGAATATTGTTGAATTCATGGTAACAGTTCAATATACAGCCCTATTTTGTTCGTATGTCCTCCTGAAAAAACTGAGTTGATATGCAAATTGATGTTATTACAGGAACATATTGGAGACATCATCCCAAAGATGCAACTTGATTCTTTATGAAGCGATATAAATTATTTATTTTTATCATCATTCAAAATACGTTTGTTTCGGTTTAATATATGTTCAGTATTGTCATACTTCAGATATCCAATACTACATATAGCATAGCAAGAACATCTTATATGAGACTTACTGTGAGTTGATGAAAGTATACATTTTCAATTTGAACCATTTCATTTTCGTAATAATAATATAAATAGAGATCCAACAATTGATTGTGAGTTGAAGTTATAAATGAAGTCAGTTCACTGGAATCTACATTGCAAACCAGCATTTCATGAATCTGGAAAAAATATCGTTTATACTAACAACAATGCCGTAGATTCTATATGAGAATTATCATTTTGTACTGTAAACATTCGTTACGGAAGTGAATCAGATATCATTCACAGGATTGCTACACACTATAGTACATGAAAGGGGTGGAATTTCATTATATGTAATATATTGTATTAGAGGCATAGCATATGACCTAATACATTATTTTTCGACAGACAGGCTGTAATATATATATTATATAACAATGTGAAATCTGATACTGAAATTGTTAAGCATGGAGTACCTCAGGGATCCGTACTTGGTCCTCTTTGATTTATTGTTTACATAAATGATCTTCCTACATATATTGATACAGCAGATATTTTTTTTATATGCCGATGATGCAACTTTTGTCATAAGTAACCAACAAGTGGGGAAACTAGATCAGTTGTCATGTGAAACACTGACAAAATGCGAAACATACTTTAGCGCTAATGTTGTATGCTTGAACGCAAATAAGACTCAGAAAATAACCATCCCAAATGTCTGACGGTGACAAAGAGGTGTATCTACTAGGATTCCACCTTGACAACAAATTAAATTGGAATGGACATACGACATCATTATGTAAAAAACTCTCAAGGTGTCGCTACGCATTGAGAGGACTAAGGAGTTTAGTTTCGAACGATGTGCTGAGAACTGCATATTTTGGCATGACTCAATGCCACATGAGCTATGGAATACTGATATGGGGTGCTTCCTCACATGCAAGTGAAGTATTCATTATCCAAAAAAAGATAATGAGAGATTTAGAAAAAGTTGCATCCAGAACCCATTCTAAACCAATCTTCATGAAATGGGTCATACTTACATTACCTTCCATGTATATACTAGAAGCAGTATTGTTTGTACATAAAAATAAAAATAAATATAATAGTGGCTCCAGCATACACAATTATGATAGAAAACACAAAGATATAATCAGGCTACCGAAGATGCATTATCAAAACACAGCCAAACAAACGGAGTTTCTTCCCATAAAAATATATAACACTCTGCCTAGTGAGTGGATAGACCTTCATATCAAAGAATTGAAGTTCAAAGTAAAAAAATCACTTGTCAACCAAAGCTTCTATAAGATTGATGAGGTATTCAATTGTCAGTGGACCAAATATATGTACCTATATGTGTGTATGTATGTGTATTTATATTGTGAGTCATAACTATTGTAAGATATTTTTATGTACTCTATGTATATTTTTTATATTTTCAGTATGACGTACCTAAGCAAATTTTATTATTGTAGATATTTTCTAATGTAACAGAAATTGTAATTTGAGGTCAATAAAATTTCTTTCTTTCTTTCTTTTTTTATGGAACACTGTCATCCTCATTAGCAGAAATCCGATGTTCAGAAACAAGACACTTTTCGTATTGCCTGTTCAGCAGCAATCTGGATAATTTTCAAACCATGTGATTTTTGCCATTGAGGATGACAGTGTCACATATAAGTGAAATGTTACCTCTTTCGTATACTATACTGTGTAGTAATCTTGTGAATGATATTCCATAACGGATTCCCATAACGGATGTTTAGATTACAAACCCAAAAGGAAGAAGTGTTTTTTGTATAATTCCATGTTCATATTAAAGTAGTGGCTCGTATGATTCAATGCTTATGTGAAAGTAGTTGTTTCTTGCATGTTCTACACGTCTTTGTGAAGATTTCAAATTGAAATCATTTGCTCTCTTCGTTTCTTTGAGAGATTTCCATATTTTTTGTATAATGATGTTGAAGAGAAAGCCAAAACCTTTCTGTCCCAAAAATAGATATGTTCTGAAAATATATCCTTTTTCATCATTCTTTTTCATCATATTCCGTAATTACATCACGTTTCCCAATTATTTTTTTCATTATCATGTTTTATGCTGCAGACATTTTGGTACACGTTGGAATATCTAGGCTTCTTCAAAAGGTGAAAAATGTTCAGATTCATTCAGTGGTTAAAATTTCTATCATATTCATATTATACTTTCTGAGACGTAAATATGATTCAGGGCATATTATGTTTATGAAACGCCGGTAATTGGGATTGGTCCCCCAAAAATATATTATGGGAATAGACGTTTTCATACGAATACACAAAAAATGGTTGTCTGAGTGACTACAAAAAAAATTTTGATATCTACACAGTTTTGAATATTATTGCAGTTTCATCCCAACACCAAACCGTTATTTTGATACCTCTACACGTGTTTTGATCACCAAGTGATCATCTTCAAGGGATATAATTTATGTACAGTATTTCCATGATTCAAATATCTAATAATGCAAAGAATAAAAACCGATTAACAACGGTTTGGTTGGTATAGAACTCCAGTGATATTCATTACTTCACCAAAGGTTCTAAACAGTGCATCACAACTATACAGTTTTGTTGTTTGTGACGGCTTAATGCACTAATACCCAGTATAGAATCAGGAAAATTTGCAGAGCGGCTTCGAATTGATTTCAAGATTCGTGAATATCTGAGGCAGACTGTCTATCTATTGAAATTACTTGAAATGGTTCAACCCATCGATCAGTTTAATAACATTCCGTACGTAAAATTTCGTTAATTGCTTTATTGCAACAGAATTCACCCAAATATTCTGGCACAGTCTACCTGACTCTCAAATATTTGATTTGATCGTTTTGATAGTTCCAATACGTTACTGGAAGGTTTCCAGACATATGATATGAATAATTTCCTGGATGAGATTCAACGCGAATTCAAGCAATAGCATTATATTACTCGAGCAATGAATCAAGCCCCACGTTCAATATAGCAGATTGAATTGCAGAATCCTGCAGAATGGTATCACATTTCCAAAGTGATATATAAGATGATAGGTGAAACCTGAGGAATATTTACTGGTTTGTTGTTCAATTCGATATCTGTTCGTTGCAGTGATTCTTCTGGAATGAACTACAATTTTGCTATGAAACAATAAAAAGTAGTTTTTATGAGCTACAACATCCTTCGTGAAACGAATCGAATATAAATTTCACAGAAACACCTACACGTGTGTGTTGTTGTTACTTCGAATTGATGTAGAACAAAATATGTGCAACTGCAACAACATCAATTCAATATTCTTTGAAATCAAATGTGAATTTCCCTTATTTCAATCTCTCTAGCTCAGATTCCTGTCTTTTCTTTCTTTCAGTCATTTCTTTCTTTTTCTACTCCACCTTTTTTCTCCTCTTTGGTTGCTTTCTTTCTTCTCTCTGTATTTTTTTCCTTCCTTACCTTCCTTTCTTTTTTCGTTACTGCTTTGTGTAATTTTTTTTTCCTTTCTTTTCTTTTTGTCTTCATCTCCTTCCTTTCTTACCTTTCTTTCTTTTTTGTTTTCATCCTTTCCTTTCTTTCCCTTCTTATTTTTTCCTTTCTTTCCTTCCTTCATCCTTTCATTGTTTTTTCTTTTCGTTATTCCCTTTCATTCCTTTCTTTCATTTTTGTCCTTCCTTTCCTTTCTTTCTATTCTTTCCTTTCTGTCCTTCCTTTCCTTTCTTTCTTTTCTTTCCTTTCTTTCACGTTGATGCAGGACACGTTGATGTAGGTTGATGACAAAATAAACCATAAAATACCTGTTTGGGTTTCATTAATATCTGTCTAAACCTTCTGAAATCATACTTGAATGATAAAAAACAGTACGTCTCACACAATGGATTTTGCTCACTAAACTATAGTGCAACCAGTAGAGTTCCCTAAAGTTCTAACGAGACACTAGGTTGCAATAAGTTGATGTTTCCAGATGATTTATAATTGTTTCTGTTTCTAATTTAGATGAAATGTCAAGAAATGAATTTGATCTATTCATGTCGTTGATGACATGTCTAATGTATAAAAAGGCTTTACCTTTTTTCTAGAGTCTCTGTCCTGGTGTTTTGATGTATCATACCCAATAAAAAAAAGTAAAGTTGAGAAGCCTAAAAACTCATGGATAACTAACGATGTTGTTCAAGAAGGCAAATGTTCATCTATCTGATCACCAGTTATGAAGAAATCGATGCCCAAAGCATACTTGTATATAAATAAGATTGAAAGAACATAAAAAAATAATCCAACAGAGTGAAATTAACTATTTTAATAAAAAAAATTGGGAATGCAGCCAATAAAACGAAGGGGACATGGAAAATAATAAATAGCGAACAAAAGAAACCAATACACTTTGATGATGGGAAGCTGGGCATTACTTCAAACTATAATTCAAACTCAGTTGGGAATGCGCAAAATACATCTGAATTATTTGCTCAGTACTTTTCAAACACTGCTACATCTACCATATCCACCAACTTTGGACAGAATTTAAACATACCCTGCACCAGTAGTACGAATGTCAGTATCCAACACCCCTTTGATAACAGCCCCCCTGTATTAGAATCTGTAATATATGACGCTCTCGGATCAATGAAAAATAAGACGTCGACAGGCATTGATGAAATATCAATAATCACAATAAAAGATATAATCAGTGCAATAATTGATCCACTTACTTATTTGATGAACCAGTCTTTCATACAAGGGTACTTCCCAATGGAATTTAAGAACGCTTTCGTAATTGCCCTATTCAAAAAAGAATATCGTGTTAAGATTGATAACTACTATGCTCGCTTTCAAAATTGTATGAGAAAATTGTAGCCTCCAGAATAAGGGAGTATGTAGAAATCAACAACATAATATGTAACAACCAGCATGGTTTCAGGAAAAATCGTTCCATAGAAACAGCCTCTTATTATTTTCTCAGCAATATATATTCCAACTTGGATGCCGGTAACTTTGTTATAGGTGTATTTTTTGACTTGTCGAAGACATTCAACTCTGTGTCATGGAAATTTCTGTCTAATAAGTCTAATGTATTGAGATGGTTGGGCTCCTATATGGAGGAGTGCTGTATGTCAGTCAAATATGGAGGCACCATGTCAGATTAACATACTGTTAAACTAAGCGTTCCGTAAGGCTCGGTTTTAGGACCAATATTATTAATTATATTTATCAATGATTTGCCTGAATATGTGAGGGACTGCCACATAACGACGTTTGCAGATGACACCACTGTTACAGTCACTGGACATACTATGGACGACGTGGTAATCAAAATTAGTAACATTATCGATGAACTCACTTCTTGGTGTGAACGCTACTGCCTAGCCTTGAACACCCCGAAATTAGTGACAATGAAATTTTATAACAGGAATAATAATACTCAAGATGCAGTGTTCTCCATTGATGAAATAGATATGTCACAAGAGGTAAAATTTTTAGGAACAATTGTGAATGAAGCCTTGAATTGGAACTCTCATATTGATGGTATCTGCAAGAAATTCAATAAAGCATTTTTTGCAATAATGCAGATGAAAAACTATGTAGATCAGAAAAGTTTGATTGGCATCTATTATGCAATGGCTTTTTCACATATTTCCTTGAACATCATGTCTTGGGGGTGCGGTTCGGATTTCAACAGGGTGTTTATAGGACGTATCCTAAGACTGATTTTTGACATGGAATATCGTGTTGCAAACAAGTGTTCATGAGAATGAAATTGTTATCTGTCCCAGCACTGTATATTTTTGAATGTGTAGTTTTTACTAGAAAAAGTCTTACAACTCTTACAACTAATGGATCCTCTAACGATTTTTATACACGTCATGCTGATCAATTGAGAATACCCCTCCACAGGACAGCTAAATTCCAAAAATAACCTCTATATAATGAAATCATCCTGTATAATAATGTATCAACTTCGAATAAAACTCTGAAATCCAAAAATGTGTTCTATCACCGTGTTAAATCCCTGCTCATTGAAAAGTGTAACTATAGTCGTCAGGAATACCTAAACGACAATTTAATGTAGTTATTTTCCAAATGTGTCTAATGTGAATGTCATAAATGTCATTCATCAATGTTATAGTATGCCTTTTGTTTTTAAATAACCTGCCATATATACATATTGTACCTATTGACGGAAATAAATTATATATTACTTACAATCGCTGTTATAAGTATGTTCATGTTTTTATTCTGTTGTGTTTTTACTACATATAGTTTGGTTTGATTTATTGACGTACAATATGTATATATTATACCACAGTGGTTTAATGAATTATTATTATTAATAATTCGGTCATTGGATTAAATCTCCTAAAAATATACCCCTTTCAGTTTAAGCAAGATCATTTTCACAAACTACTCAACCAAGTATAAAAAATTCTTACACTTATAGAAAACTACATTATCAGCGAGTAACGTAATTTTCTATACCGCTGCCCGATTTTATGTGTAATGAGTGTCATCAAGGTGCGTCTATAAGTTACCAGATTACTTACGTGTTATATTATATTCAGACTGATTCGTTTTTTATGCAACTACCATTACGAAGCCAGAGCAAGTCATCTGAAATCGAAAACTTGTAAATCGATTTCAAAAATTCGTTTCAACTAAATAATTCAAATGTTTTATAGGCTACTTCTCATCTAGTATACTTACTGGATCGGAATATACGCGGCCTAGTTGGTTATATTCATAGTTTGTGCGGGAAAAGTTGCGGCTGAAAGCAATTATATATAGATGAATTATTTGGATACTGTAGCCTTGGGCTTGTGATACATTCCAACTCTGGAATGCTCAAAGTCCTAGTAGAATGAAATTGAGCACATACATATCGAACTTCCATTAAAAGTTTGAGCATGTATATTTCCCCCCCATCTAAAACTTCTGATGGAATCTCTATTGATGCACACTGTATATGTAGTTAGAACATTATGAATATAATTCTCTAAAGTTCATTTATTATTTTCTGGTTTTGTTTTGAAAAAAAGTTCTGAAAACTATCTAGTGGTTGTTGCCGTAAATGATGCATCAGTTGATGTGGTCGTTGACGTTCTGGCAACGTATTCGTTTGCCTCTTCTTCTTTATTCAGCATTGTTTGAATAAAAGGTATAACTGAATTCACTGACGTAGAAAACATCCAGAATAAATCAATTCACTGTCTTTCCTGATGACGCCAACTTGGAAAGTACAACGCGCGTCGAGAAGAGTATTGCTGTTCTGGTGATTGGTAACAGTGCTCATTTGGAATTTTTATATTTCATAAAAATGGAAAACAAATACATAGTGTTGTGAATGTGACGATAATTTCATTTTAAAATGTTTTCATTCTGATTAGAGATGGTGTATACATAATGAATTGCAGCAATGGCCAAAATTGTGAAGCAATCTCAAAATGAACAAAACAAAAAGAAAACTGTAGGAAATAGAATGAACTGAGAATATTTAAAAAATGAATTTGATCTTCAGTATTTCAAATCCAACATGAATCGCTACTTTCACATGCGCCTCAAGGATTTTTCTGTAGTGCCTGTGTTCTGTCTGATCAGCATCTTGAGAAAGGAAACTGAACTGTAAAAATTTCATTTTGGGTAAAATTTTTCATCTAAAGTAACCCTATATTCGTTTGATATCGATAGGTATCGAATTGACGGTACTACACTTAAGAGGTAGCTTTCGTTTCATGATACTCATTCAGTTTCAATTGAATGATTCCAGGTATGTGAGTAGAATATTCAAAAACAAATCATGGAGTTGTACAATACATAGCATTTATTTCTACAAATCATAAATATCGTTCGTCAATGATTATATATCCATACAGCATTTTTCACAATCAAATATTAGAAATTGTTCACATAGAACAAAGGAATATCTTGTCCTAAAGAAGGGTTTCGTTGGGTGGGGGCTTGTCTCGGCACATCACACCCGGCGTTCCAAAGCTCTTCTCGTTGTAGCGGCCTCCTGGCCCGAACCTCAGGGATTTCAAGGTCCATTCTCAGTCGAGGTAGGACCCTGGGTTTTGTTGTAGCTCTGACTAGCTCGTTTTGAGCTCTCATTTGCTGGCCCCGCCATGAAGACTCCACCGTCTACAGGGAAGCCCCTGTAGATGGTGGACGGTGGACAGGGAAGCCCCTGCTCCTGATATGGATAAAAGGTTTCGATGTCCTGGAATGGCCTCAACTACGTTGATTCGATAGCCCAAAGGACTGATCTAATGTTGGCTTGACCCCCCAAGTTAAATCTCGATACACCTAGGCCAGTTAACACCGCAAGGTTAGCCTGATGCGTGAGTCTTGGTAACGTTAGTAGGGACCTACTCTTCCTGCGTAGAATTTTGTGCCGACAGGAACCTGGACAGACGAAGATATGGTTAAACAGTCCAAAAATAAATCCAATTGGAAATCCTCGAAGACTACAAAACACAATTTGTCCCTCAAATAGTCCTGAAAAAAACCAGAGACTCGAATCCTTCCAAATAAATGAAAGTCCAATATCGTAAAGTTTTCTCTATTCAGCTTTGATAAAAACTAGAGAATCGAATTCATTTAAATAACTCCAGTAGAAGCTCTCCAAATAAACTCCTGCAGATATCACCTTCAAATAATCGCAAAAAACAGTCAGCAAATCTCAATAGTCAGCCAGGAATCACAATAATCGCTTAAAGAATGCTTTTCAAGTATTCTCAATTCAAAAAGTATCTGCCTTCAAAATTCAAGAACCCCAATATTTATCCATAACTGAATGAATTCTATTCGCTCAATCAAATCGCTTGAAAAACCACACTTGGTCTCAAAACACAAAAAGTTCATAAGATCATCCGATTTGCTCTCAGCCAATCAGAAGTCTTCTGGCCCGGAAGATAATTTGCCTACGTGCAGCCACTCTCGTTAATGGAATCGGAATTTGCGAAAATTCGACAAAAAATATTTTTAATTCTTTTTGGATATCTTTCAACGGTCTGAGACGAATTCGATATTCTCATTCCTTCTGGCTATAAAATACGTTTGAAAATTCAATGTTTTTCAACACAAATCTAAATAAAATCTTACCCTTTCACGTTAGAGACGTGATCAAGGTATCAAACGAAAGCTAATTAGAAGACCTATCGATGCTCCTCAGAAGAAAGCATGATTTCCTTATCTAAGTAACTGAAATAGCCATTTTTCAAAAATCAATTTTGTGCAACCCTTCCTTGCATAGTGCAGAATTTCCGTATCGCTTAGATTCGAAAACTATACGACAGCTGAACCAATTTATGACATTCATGAACAATCTCAATAGCAACATTCAGTTCACACTCATTACAGAGATAGAGAAACAAATAAATTTCTTAGACCACATTACACACAATCAGAATAAATTCGAGTTCAATGTTTTCAGAAAACCTAGCTATACAGACATCACCATCCCAAGCGATTATTTTCATCCAAACAGTCATAAATTAGCAGCCTACAATTCAATGCTGCACTGTAAGAGTAACTGTAAATTCAGGTACTCAATCAAGTACCTGAATGGTATATATTAGCGAATGTAATTAATCATTGTTAGTTTATTATTCAAGTTTGAGAATGTCCATATAGGACGAAACTGCAGTAACGTTACTTACAAATAAAAGTGGTAAAAAAACATAGAAATTTTCATTTCTCTTTCCATCATGATTTTCTCTAACACTTAGGAAATGATATTCCACAACATCACTGAAATGAGTTATGAAAAAATGTATGAAGAATTGATTCCGTACTTTTTTTATCTTCAATATAGCACGATTTCAGGGATGACAGGTCGATGTTGCAGAATGTCTTCGCAACAGACCAAATGACGAAAATTTGATCTGTCTGTTGATCTCTAGATGACGTTTTCGTAAAATCAAATGTTCATACTCACTTATGCTGAAGTAGTTCAAAACTGGCAGATATTCAAGTGACACTCTGTTGTGAGATTTACACAATATAATATGCACACATTGCACAAACTTAACACCTGTTTTCAATAAGCGTTTTCAGTATGAAACACGTGTTGCGGTTTTTGTAAACTCTTCGGTGGAAATGTCACAATAGAAAGTTACTTAAATACAAATTGGCTGATCTTGAGAAATCTATCCACTTTTCATTTTGTTCATAACGTCGATTATTTGTTTGCTATCAATATTTTCTGATACCTCTCAACAACATTTCACAATCACTGCCTGAGATGCAGCTTCATTTTCAGAACAGTATAAAGCATATGTTTTAGAAGCAATATGATGAATTTTATTTCAGTTCCGGCCTTTAGTTCTTTCGAGAAAATTGTTGAAACCACCTCTGTTACTTTAAAAGTCAACAAAAGTATTGTTCGCCGCAAACACAACGAAAATGTACATAATAATTCCATTAAACAATTTCCTTCCCATTGTTTCCCAGAGAATAAAAAAGTCTTCTCCAAAAAGATGTTTTGTGAAGGAGAAACATTTTCTCGGGATCCCTTTGAAACTTTTCCTTTGATTAAACACTCACCAGTACCTTGAAGCGTAATGCAAAGGGGAAAATAATTCATAAAACTCATAAAACTCTTTCTGAGATCACGTATTCGGTATAAACATTTCTAGTGAAGTGGTTTAGGTGCTTCTGGAAATAATTACATTTTGTGAGAGATGTTTTTCATCAGCGGAATATATGAATAGGGTGACAGTAACGCCTTATAATGGAAAATGGTATATCATGGCTTATCAAAGACTTCCTTTTCATCTTTTATATTTTTGTAGAAATGAGAGTAACACGAATTCGAACAAAGTGTGTCCGTGACATTATTCACTGGATATAAATTCGAGGATTGTTGATGATGTACAATAGAGGTCGACATAACGAAATATCCACAAAACTTATAATGATGTGGGTTCAGGCAAACAAGATCAGACAAGATCAACCTAATACAGAGTGATTCTTTCACAAACTTTGAAAAAACTGCAAGAGTATTTTTTTACGAAAAGCAGCGTTTTTTCTAAACGCTGGACCCATTTAAGGTCATAAATTCAACCTAGTTTCCCAATTTTGCACAAACACAAATTTTAATACGCAAAATTATATTCATGTATCCCACAAATCCGGAGAAAATTTCAAACATTATAAAGAAATTGAAAACAAATAAAAGTCCAGGGAATGATGGCATGGATACGCAAATGTTGAAAAATATTTCAGAGCTAATTGTAGACCCTCTCACCCATATTGCCAACGCTTCCTTAGAAAACGAAATTTTTCCTGATATTTTGAAAATTGGAGTCGTCAAACCACTATACAGAAATGGAGATAGACTCGAGATTGCTAATTACAGACCAATATCATTAATTTTAAATATAGCAAAAATTTTAGAAAAATTTTTTAAAATAAGATTAAATGGGTTCCTTAAAAAAATTCAACCTTCTCTCAGAACAGCAGTACGAATTCAGGGAGGGGAGGCCGACAGAAAACGCTATATTCACTTCAACATTAGAAATTCACAAATCGTTGGATTTATCAAAACCTGCATTATGTATCTTTGTTGACCTATCGAAAGCGTTCGATACTGTTTGCCATAAAATACTCCTCGGGAAATTAGGAAACATCGGCATACGGGACAGAGCATATGAACCGTTTTATTCCTAATTGAATAATCGAAGACAAATAGTTGACATCGATGAAAAAAAAGTAGTCCGAGAACAATTACTTACGGAGTTCCGCAACACTATTCATTATCTATATAAATAGTTTATCAAACACATATTTCGAAGAAAACATTCTCAGTTTTGTTGACGACACAGCAATCTTTCATAATGCGGATACATGGCAAGACCTTAAGATTTCAAAAACATCATGAAATGGTTTAAATATAACAAATTGACCTTAAACGTAAAAAAAAACGAAATATCTACCATTTACCTCTTATGCCAATAAACTACCAAACATAGGTACATTAATTATCAATGAAAACTTATTGATTCCAGAGAGTACCTCAATTAAATACCTTGGCCTATTGATCGATCGACACATGAAATGGAATTCACACGTATTATATTCAACTGAAAATTCACGAGGATTTTTGTTTCGCTCAAAACTATTGAAATAATGGCTCAAAATTCCAGATATGTCTACTGTATATTATGCTCTGGTTCAATCGCAACTCTCTTATGGTATTATAGGTTGGGGAGGTATTAGGGATACCCACTTGAGATGTCTGGATACTTTACAGTATCCAGCCAAACAAAATAAAAATTAAACCAGTGAAACCCATGTATGATACCCGTAGAAAAGCAAATGAATATTCAGTTCCAAGATGCTGAAAATTGGTAGGTTGAAGACACTGTAATTATAATGGCCCAAAGAACTGGACCATAGTACCGGAAGAAATACAACTCATTAATGAACAAAATAAATCCAAATTCAATAAAGAACTAAAAAGTTGGCTCAGAAATTCTGATCGAACTCTGTTTCATTAAATCAATAATCAGCACACTTTCTAAAAATAATAGTATATTATGCAACGATCATGTAATGATGGTTATTAAGACACGAGCATTAACCGGGATACGAAACGAGCCGAAGGCGAGTTTTGTATGGTATATGCGAGTGTATTAATAACCATTACATGAGAGTTGCATAGGCTATTTTTTCTAAACCCGATAAATAATGAAAAACTATAAATATTATATTTGTATTGAACACATTTACAGTAATTAACTCATATTTTTTTCAAAATACACAAACTTAATGGTATTATCATGGATATATGAAAACTATAAAGATTCTAATTATATTTATATTGAATATAATAACTGTAATTAATCTGATCTTTTAAAAATATTGGAGTCGATGGTATTCCTTCTATATAGCTGTTTTCAGACATTTTGATAATATAGGTAGGTAATATGAAAACTGATTTTGACAAATAAAGCAATTAGTTACTTAGGTTAGAATCTAGGACAAACAAAGGAACAGGATTCTTGATTGAAAAATTATGGGTTTCTATTGGTTGATAATCTGTATCGTTATGAAAAATCTGTATCATAATGGATATCATTATGAAACGGATTATGGTCATATAAGTGTATCGTTAGAGTACGGGTGTAGAAAAAAAACATTATTTGTGGTTTCTAACTTACTAAATGACAATGTAACTTTCATAAGTGAGAATAAAACTCCCTGTAGAATGAACTCAAAAAAAAGTACTCAATTTCAATTCCATCATGTCCTTATGTGTTTCATATTATGTATATAGTCCATATTCAGTTCATTACGCTAATTTATTTTCAACAGTTTATATCTATTCATTGTATTATTTCAATTTTATTATGCTAATTTATAGTTAACAGTTTATATCTATTCATTGTATAGAGTACTCTTGCATACATATTTTTTAGTTTAGTCATAATTTAGAATTTGGCAATATCACGCACATGGAACATTTTTTCGAAAATGTTGCTTCTGTGATGCCTATGTTTATTTACCGAATCTCTGTTATATACATGTGATATGTATGATATGGTAACTAAACATTATTATTATTATAATGATCATTCACTTATAAGATGTTTTCTGTAAGTGGTGAAGATGGATTGAGTATTCACACAATGGAAATTGTTGCTGTCAATTCACAGTCAATTCACACAGGATATACACGTAATATCACATTACACATTTTCCTGAAATGTATTTTGGTATTAAATGTAGAGCGGACGAAAAATTTATGTTGAATAGACTGCGAAGATAGAACGAACTCACCCATACAAGTAATCATGAAATTATCAGGATGATGTGTACGAAACTGCTATTTACAATTGAAGGACGATTCCTTTACGCAAGATGAGGGTCTGCCAATCGGATCGCCACTTTCACCGATTATAGTCAACATATGAAAGTCTGGCCATTGTGAAAGCCCACAAAAAGCCCCGAGTATTGTTGAGATACGTTGACGACACTTTCATAATATGGAACCATGGGATTACAAAACTAGTACACTTTCTTGAAGCACATCAACAACGTAAGACTTTCCATCACTTTCAATATGGAGAAGGAAGTCCACAACAAAATACAATTATCAGACATATTGGTGACGAGGACCGACACTAAATGGAAAACATCTGTATACCAAAAACCCTCTCACACGGGACAGTATCCGAACCAGGAATCCAACCATCATCAATCGACTAAGAGAGGAATAATCAAGACTCTGGTAGACCGTGCTTTCGGGCTCTGTAATACAAAGGAAGGTTTCAAGAAGGAACTAACCATCATAAAAAATGACCTACAATGGAATGGTTACTCCAAAGTGATGGTGGAGCAGACTTTGGCTGGAAGACAGCAGAAGCCTCACAAGGAAGAGAAGCCGCCACAGCCAGTACTTGTACTTCCCTACATCGGAGGATTGTCGTACAGAATAAGAAGAATTGGGTCCAAGTATAACATCAGAACCTGCTTCGGATCTGGGAACACTATCCGTAGCAGCTTCACGAAAACCAGTCCTCCGAACGCAGACTGCAATTTCAAGAATTGTATTTACCAGATACCCCGCGAGTATGGAGAGTCCTAAATTGGTGAAACTGAGAGGTCATTGAATGTTCGCATTGCCGAGCACAATTTTTGATACACTCAGGGATTTCAAATCATCATATTAGGTAATGGAAGTCCAAACTAGTGGAATTCAATACTAGAATAGAGAAAATAACCCTGAGCATTTTTGTTTCTAGCTCACAAATGAACTTTCTCACTTCATCTTCATTGGTAGGTTCTGAAAGTGATGGGATCAATTGGTTTTGTTCTACAATTGGCGATAGTGTTATAGTGTATACTCCATTTCATTAGCAAGATCTGGACCCAATTTGTGGAAATACTTTTGTTTATCGGTTGTAACAGATTTTGATTGGATTTTTCTGATTTTGATTTCGTTCATTGTATGTCATTTATAGTTTTTCAAAAAAGTTTTTTTATGACTCATCATCATACCGATGAAAATTAGTCTTCCACCTGATAATGAGAACTTATTCTTGTATTTTTCAAATTCCTCAGGAAGTTATGAATTGAATTATTATATACAATGATCCAATTCTACTGTAATTTCTGTTATTGATTTCGAAACGTTTTGAATTATGATTATTTGACAAAGTACTTTCATTATCGTGGCCATATTCGTGGTTGTATTCCAATAAAAAAATATAATAATCGTTTATTGTTGACTCTAACAAAACAGTTTTGGAATAAGCAACTTTTTTTCAGAAATGAGTTTTCAACTCTTGATGGAATTGTACGAGTTGAAAAAAAATTTAATTTGCCAGAAATATTTTGAAATCACGCATTGCATCCAATATTTACCATCAGAATAGTACTTCTGTGCTTCCCCTTGATAAGTCAAAATCATTTTTTGCACACGATTTGCGATTTTTGTTGAAATCATTGAACACATCGTAGGTGACCTATATATTACCAGTATTTCAAATATTGACTTCTGATAAATGACGTTCAATTTCAGGCATTTAATTTTTCCGAAATTATTGTAAATAATTTCTAATGTGCAGAGGCACTTTACCGATCCCATTTATATCTTCCTTATTATATATAATATTATATCCTCGAAACTATCTAGAGTAACATTTTCAACATTGATATTTTCAGACATATTTTTAATTTTATAGTGGAATAACATTTGACATCAAAATATCTTTACATTTCTCATATTTCTGAGCAATTGTAAAAGGAACTTTTTTCCCGATTCGAAAGAAATCGATCACAACTTACTAACTTTTCTGATATCATCCTTGCGAAATGTATTATTCCATCATTGTACCCGAAAGAAATTATCCTTTACAGAATGCACAAAACTCAGTGAATAAAATATTCCATAAAATGTGCCAAGTGCAGTTAGAAGCCACTCCACAAAAGACACCACAAATAAATCAAATGAAATCCCCTTTGAAGAAAAGTCTCGTCTCCTCTTTAGCATTTATTTTCTTCTTATTTATTCTTTATCTCCATGCTTTTGCTTCGCTGAGCATTCAGGGGGTACTTTTTATGTCGCGAAATACCTATTATGCCCGAGACGGATTCTTTGCTTTTATACACCGTCTGTTACGAAACAATTTGTGACATACGTTGATGAAATTACTTTTGTTGACGGCATACGAGTTGTAAAAATGACAAAACACAGTAATTTCAAACGAAAAACAGATTGATGACTGGGAAAAACACAAGTATAATCCCCAAACGTTTCAACTGCAACTGCGACAGTCATCTTCATTGGCGTGGTCAAAGTACTTTTCTCGACGTGTCAACTGTTTCGGTTGACACGTCAGTTGAAAAATTTGGGGATTATAAGCAAAGAAGATCAAGGCAAAACCCGGAAGTTGATCAAAACATTGACGCCAGCCGTGAAATCTTACATTTCGATAGTATTGTTGTAAATCATGCCCTGAAGAAAATGATGCCGGCCGACACTGGTAGCCATGAACCAATTGTGACGTAGCAAAGAGCGATCGAATGTACCATGTTCGCTGTCGCTCTAGATGTAGCGAGATAATGCTACCGACTTCGAAGGAATTCCCGAGAATTTTCTACCATATTCGATTACGATATATGAACGCTAGCCTCGAGCATATACACACAGTCATGTGCAAGTTACAGTGCGGTACGCTAAGCGATCTGGTGAGGTGATAGACATTCGAATAATAGTTGAAGTCCTAGTTGAAGTGTTCGTTGTATTCGAAGTGAAATGAATGTAAGTTTGATTATTGTTCGGTGTCGTCAATTATTGGTCATCCCACCGGGAAAAACGTAACAGTATTCTAATGATTTTGTTTCCAACTGTATTTTTTTGTCATGAAACTTAGAAAACTAATACTTGTTCAGACTGAACTCCTGAATTGTGTGACGATAAATTATTTTTAGCTGCTAAAGACATGAAATATGTTTTTTTTCAATTGAAAGTATGCTAATTATTTTTCACTTATTCCAATGAAATTCCAATGAATATTACCTCATTAATAGTAGGTATACTATAAAAATGAAAACTATATTTCAGGTTCGATGTTCAGAGTAATTCCAAAATAGTTCCAGTTGCAAATCGTTAATGTCTACATCTTGAACGGTCTCGAACGAATAAACCTGCATGTATCAAAAACCTTCTGGAAAAATAATACAAAACCATACAAAAAATTACAGAAAACTCCCAAGGGAAGAAATAAATCAATCAAGTTTGGAATGAACTGTTCGCATGGATGTGTGGATCATGAAAATTAGTTACTGTCGACTGTGGCTGCTCATTGTTTTGAGGTTCAACTCAGTACACCTCGACCTTCACTGTAAGAGAACTCTTTCATCTAGAGAACTGCGTTTATCTGGAATAAACTTCCTGAAAACGTGTTTCCAAAAGGATTTGATCTTCAGCGATTCTTCAAATGTGAAGAATCGCTACTTTCACACAGGCACTGCTCTGAGAGCGCCTCAAGGACTTTCCTGTAGTGCTTGTGTTTTTGTTCAAAAAAAGTCCGTTTTCTATAATAATCTGGGTGTTTGAATAAGTGCAATTATCCAATTTCTTTCATTTGCTTTCAAATGGAAAACATCTTCCTTCAATTCTTCAGAAATATTTTTCCATGTTTTGATGAATACGTTTTTCTCAAAGTTTGAGATGAGTTAACATAAGCAATAATTTTACCAATATATTAATGATTTATGTATATTTAAAAAAATGTAAAGAGAACTTTATACCACCCCTTTTTCACATCTATAATTCATCTCTACAGACAGGAAGATTTCCTAGCAAGTGGAAATCTTCTATTGGCATGCCACTCTTCAAAGGTGGTGATAAGCGTAAGGTTAAGAATTATAGCCTATTAGCAAACTATGCATTCCCGGAAAATTGTTTGAAAAAATTATGCATAGAATTATTTTACATGGTTTTTTCCTCTGTAGATCCATTGATTCTGATTAAATCGAGTTTACAGATTATGTGTTAGAGAGTATGGATAATCAGATGCAAGTGGATGTGAACTATACGGATTTCAGTAAGGCTTTCGATAAAATAAGTCACAACTTGAAGACTCGCGGAGATCGGGATAGATCCGCATTTTCTGGTGTGTATATCGTCATACATTACAGGAAGGCATCAAGTTGTGGATTTTAACGGTTACCAGTCAGAACCTTTTGTGGTTACATCAGGTGTACCACAGGGGAGTCACTTGGGACCATTACTTTTTATAATGTATATTAACATTATTGTTGAAATATTTCAACACTCCAACTTTTTGTTATATGCCGATGACCTCAAGATTTATCGAACCATCAAAGAAATCCAGCACTGTAAGAGATTGCAAAATGATCTTGAAGCATTTGCAGAAATCTGTGGCAATAGTAGCCTATACTTGAATCTCGATAAGTGTCACAAAATAACTTCCACCAGAAATACAAATCCCATTGTTTTTCAATATCAAATAGGTAGTCACACAATCAAAACAGTTAATGAAGTACGTGATTTGGGAGTGATAATGGATTCCAAAATGATTTTTGAATCGCACATTGAGAAGACCGTTAATATGTGTAATCGTTTATTGGGTTTCATTATAAGAAATACAAGACATTTCAGTAATGCAAAAATACTTCTTACTCTATATTACTCTTATGTATATAGTCGTTTGAACTTTGCATCTGTCGTTTGGAGTCCACAATATTCGATTTACCAACAGAGAATTGAAAGTGTTCAAAATAAATTTGTCAAACAATTGGCGCGTAAAAGTGACATTTCTATAATCAATGGAAATTTCCGTCCAGTTCACAATAAGTATCTTTTGTTGTCTCTTACAGATAGAAGACGTGTCGATTGTCCGACGTTGATAACAAAAATTTCATTGAATACACCTTGCAGAGACTTGCGAAACCATGATCTCTTTGCAACCATTTAGAAAAACCAATTCAGGAAAAAACTCTCCTTTATGTAGAATTTTCAGATCCTCAAATACTCATTGCAATGATATTGAAAAACTGAGGTTGCCTTTCCTTTCATTTAAAAAGAATGTGGAATCTATTTTTGTTCATAATCAGTTATCGGTTCTTCATGTACTGTTTTTTTTAAATTTTTTGTTAATATTCATTACTAAATAGTGCAATGTACTCGGCATTCATATTTTGTTCACTCACTATCTTTCATATGTAGAATGAGGATATTTTTTAAATTTATTCTGTTTGTATCCCTATTTGTGTGATAAATAAATGAATATCTCCAAGAGAGAATTTGTAGCTGAAGTATCTATCAAGTTCATCTCCAGATGTTTAAAAATCTGTTTGAAATATCTGTTTAGAATCTGTTTTTCCATTAATCAGCTGTCGCTCCCATACGAACGACAACTCTCAGAAGTTGAGAAACTTGTGCGAGCTAAGGACTAACGGGGTCTTACCTTTTAACGTGTGATTCCTAATACGGTTGCAGAATCATTCCAGCTTCAACCAGATGAATTATCTCGAGAAAAATATCTGGTCGAGGCGGGAATCGAACCCACGGTCTTCCAATCGTGAGTCGGGCGCACTACCACCGCGGCCAATTCCACAACATGTGGCTCATTTGATTGGTAAAACTTCCGTCATGGGGAGTATTCTAATTCTCAGTGTCTTTTTTTTTCGGCTTCGAAGGCCGTGTATTTTCGGAATCTTCCTGACGTTTCGCTAACTCGAGTGGCTAGCTTCTTTGGAGGTATAAATATTCTGATGATGTGCTGATAGTTGTACCTGAATTGGATAATTCATCGTTAACATTCATTGACGCTTTTCTATCTGTTGTCATGCTGTTTGCTATCCTTGAACTTCTCATAATGGAATTCCATATTCGTTTGACCGCTTCTTTTTTTCTGTTGAAATTGCAGTTCTGTCCTGCAGTAGGTATTTTGACTTAACTCTATATTTTTTCCTCACTCATTAGGTTCTGATATTTTTTGTGCTCTATAATATAGCATTTTCTTCATTCTTATTGGGTCTTCCTTCATCTTTTTTCCAATAGATCTAGTTTGAGTCATCACGTGATGATACTAACTCGTTTAGTTAAACAGGCATAGAGAAACACTGCTCTACAGTTCAGTTACGAGGGAAGAATACTCTGTTAGATTTACTACACGACATAGATTCAAATTTCATCTATCAAATTGATCTGGTACTTTTTTTCATTCCCTATCAACAGATGCAGCGTACGTCGTTTGCATCAATTTTTCTTGCTTCACTTACTGAATTGAATCTTATAGTATGAACTCCTATCTTTCCAAGAATCTGCAAACCTGAAATGCAGACGCAGTAAATAATAGTTCAGAGACAGATAAATCATTGAAAATTTATGGGGTCTGAACTTGATATGGAAGGAAAAGGTTCGGAAAGGAGATTAAAGGCAAAGATCCGCTCCATGTAATCTTATTTCCAGCATGAATATTTTCCGTTCGATAGTGTATCCGCCTTCGGAGAAATCGGCTTGCCTTGTCTTAAATTATGTTGATTTCCAAAAGTTGCTAACGTGGGTTTAGTGTGCTGAGCCCCTTTTCTACACACTTCTCTTTATGGCATCATTGTGCCGAGGACAAACAAGAGGGATGGAATTTCGTTTCTTCCTTGCCGAAATAGGTAGAATGGAAAAATACATTGAATCGACAAATGTTGCCATTGATACACTGAAATTGAATTTGAATATTAGCTCGAAACTTTTGACAGAATAATCTGCTGAAATACACGCTGTCATTTGAATCTCTCAGGAACAAATGCTTGAAATCATAATGGAAGGTAGAACTAGATCATCTGACCTGAATGAATCTAGAACAAGCATTTTTCCAAAATACCAGAACTGCATCACTATTTTCGATGCACGTTTCATCAACCAAGTTAGCGAAGATGGAGTAAACTAATTCTCAACTCCAGCAGCATTGGGGATACTATTAAATATTCCACCCACAATTTTTTTTATATTCTTGATATAATTGGTGAGGCAAGACTAAAACACTTACTACATGGTCGCGGACTACGAGACAGTACATTGACATAACCTTCAAGTTTGAAGTGAGGTGGAAAATTAAAAATCATTTCAAAAATATCTATCGAGGAAATCAGTAGATATCTTATGAAAAATCAGTTGAAAAAAGAACTGATGGGCAGAAATACGTTAAATCAATACTGGGAGTTAGGTGAGGTTAGGTTTTTATGTAACAAAGAATCTGACTAGTTGTCTAGACATGAACTTCACATGTGGGGGATAAAAAAGTAAATTATATCAGACCAGATCAGCAAATAAGACAGAAAGGTACATTCTAGGAAAATATTCTTGACAAAATACGAGGTATGAAGAAACCATCAGAGAGAGGAGCCACATAAGTACTCATAAAACAGGAGCTTCACAAAGAAGAGAATCCATCACAACCATTGCTTGCGCTTTCCTATTGGGACCGAGTATAACATCAGAATCTTCTTCAGTTCTGGAAACTCCATTAGTAGCAGCTTCACAGAAATCAGGCCACCGACCGTGGACTGCGATTCCAAGAATTGCATCCATCGGATACCTTGTTAGTGTTGCAAATCCTATATCGGTGAAACTAAAAGGCCATGGAAAGTCCTCTTTGCCAAGTACAAAAAAAACACACACATTACACCAAGTGGTACCAAGATAAGATCATCCACAGGGAGGAATACTGGTTTGGGTAGAAGTTTGAAGAAGCTGCATATATGTTGTCCAACGACGCATTAATCTGAGCTATCGTAGAAATTTGGAACATGTGGAAATCTGTAATCTCCTCAATCTACTCAAGGCGGACAGCTGCTAAGCCAATCTTGGACATTGACCGCAAAAAAAATTCGTCCTCTGTCTTCCACTACAGCTTTCACTGTTAGGCAACTAGATATGATCCACCTTTACTAAAAGGTAATTTCTTGTTAGGGAAGTTGAGAGATACAGCTACTGATGAGATCTTTATGGTAGTAACAGCGTTGTCTTTTTGGATCACGAGTTCATTTAGTTGCATTGTAGTGAAAGCTGCAGCGGAAGACAGCTACGGATCTCATTCGGCAGTCGATGTCGAAGCGTGGCTTTGCAACTGACTGCCTTGGCGAGCCTCGTTCATCTTCAATTTTTGAGGATTGAGTCTCATAGAGGACATCTCAGTGGAGAGAAATATAATCACCTTCACTCTTAGGTTTGTCTTTCTTCAGACAGTTGAGTGGTTCAGCACAGAACCACTGATGACACCTTGGTGGGTCAAAACGGAGCTGTCTGGTGTTCGATCATAAGTCCAGCCGGAAGATTAGGTATCTTGTATATTCTGTGAAGGACTTGTACAATATAATAAAGACAGCAAGAATTCTGCCTTGAAAAGATAAAAGTACAAATGGGTAATAAGCACTGTTATACGGGGTATTTTCCGTGGTGGGAGAAATGGAGATGTTCATGACTTGAGGGGAGTGGACGAGCCTGTGACTTGGGAGAAATGGACAAACCAGTCACTTGAGAGAACTGGAAAAGACATGGAGCAAAAGAAAATGATGAAACTACAAACACACTCATCATGATGCCAAAGTTATGAAACTTGATATTATAGTGAAATTTTGGGAGTGTCAAGTTTTCAACCCAAGTTTATTCACCAGATTATACCAGTAAACCGCTCACACAATTTTATTTTTCACAATCCCCGATACCATGAAACCAGTATTTATATTTAGATCCTGCCGAAGGATTACGACTATTCAATTAAAATTCACAGAATACGTGTTTCTCCATAAACACCCGTTGATGAGAAACAGGCACGATGGACACTCCTAATCCGTAAAGTGCTGCATCATGTAAACTCTTCAAATTTGCAAACGACCCCCGGTTATTTCTGCGGTAATCCCCTTCTCGAAATGCAAATTATCTGCGGAATTGATTAAATCAAAACGATCGGAGGTTCATTCTGTGTACCGTTCTTATTAGCATGGCGAATTCGAAAGCTTTTTTATACTTTGTAGTATTTTTTCTCGACGAGTTTCTCCCGCTGATTAGAGCGGAAAAAAAAACGCGGAACCGTGAAATCATTTGAAGTCGAATGCGAAGTGGTTTTTCAGGAAGTCGGGGTTTTGATGGGAACTGGATGGTTTATTAATTGAAGTGGCGGAGACGTAAAAATTTTGGATGTTTGTATCTATCGAAATTCTATTGTTTTTCTCCGTACTGTAATAACATTTTTCCAGAATTTCCAACTTGAAAATTACTAAAGGAAAATGAATTATTTGGAGCTTTTGTGAGGTTCATAGCGATGAAATTTAATTTGTTCAATATATCACACTTGATTTAACAAGTTTTTATCATGTAACAACAGACATACCTAGTAGTATGCTTTCAGATGAGAGTTACTTATATTGAATTTTGTATTGAGAAGAAAGCTTTCCAGACACCAAATATTACTGTTTTAATGAAAGTTAATATAATCAATTGGAACCGTACTCAAATCAGTATACGAAGAAGTAGATCTTGATATTAAGCCTTACTTATAGAAAAAGCACCAATTGCATTACGAATGTACGGTGTACACATTGAAACAATGAATTTCGTGTAGTTCATTTTTTTCATATATTCAATTTCCTTCCTTCTTTGGATTTGTCCAATTTGGATTCATGACATTGAAGATGACTTTTATTTTACTTACTTGACGGGAAGCCATATTATTTCTCGTAAGTAAAACCTTTCTCAATTTCAAAAATAAGAACTTCAGAATGTACCCCAGATTTTTTTTTCAATAATCAGTATATTGAATTTACATGCAGAATTTCAGACAATACTTGAAATTTGAAAGAATTCAGAAATATAGAGCATTTCCATCGAATGAGGAAATTTTTCAACTTCTGATTATGAATATATAAAAACTGAAAGCCTCTAAAACTTTCATGAGAATGGGCTCACTTTCCTGTCAAATGCCACACCGAATTCAGTTGTTGAGTTGTAGTTTTTCAAGTTGCCTCTTTGGGTGGCGTACAGAAATTTGTATATATATATATATATGATGGNGAAAATACCTACTCAAATTATATTTGATCGAAATCAGTAGCCTGAAACTTCTATTATGCTAGCATTTTCATATAAATAATTATTAATTTGATAATAATTGATTATAGTTAGGTATAAAGTAACTTATATGAAATCATATTATTTCTTCCTAACCTTTTCAAAAGTGTAACAAAATACAGGGTATTTTATTAATGAAAACACAGTGTTGACATGTCACACTTTTTGGAGCCACCGTGTAACTACAAAATAACTTTTTTCTGCAGCTTCAATCAATATACATATAATGGAATGGAAAAATTCCTGAAAAAATACAGGGCCATGTCGTATGGGGTGCCCCACCCTGTATATAGTTGGTTCATCACCAATCAACAATACTGTTGATTTTTACAATTGACTCCATACTATATAATTTTTCATGTTCACAATTTTGGAAATTTGTAATCACTATAATCACTAACTGATTTTTCGTATTGAATGTAACTTTCATTGTAAAAATCGAATCTCTTCCCGAGTTTATTGTTGAAGTATTGGTTTCCTTTGTTGAAACTTTCTAATTTCCACCTGAATTCGCCTCTGATAACGAATAACAAATCAATTATAATCCTTCTTCGCTTGAACGGAGTAGGAGATTACTTATTTCAGTATGTCTGGGTGTATTCAACTGATGATTGATTACTTAATTCAATTATACTTTCAGTCCATGAATTTCAAGCGTGAAACTTTCGTCAAAGTTTTTGTATCTAGCAGTGTCTTACGGAAGAAAACATCAATCTAGTTGAGTGCTTATGAATTATTCAAACTGACGAAAAGTAGCTTTCAATAAATCGATAACCATTAGAAAAAAGTAAATTAGCCAAGTTTTGAATGCGACCGATCCATGTAGTCAGTATTATCGGGAATGGACAGTTTTTGATTAGAACACTACTCCATTTTTTCATCGAAGATATATATTTTATTTGCTTTCATGAAATGCTAGCAAATCCAGAAAACAGCTTTCACATAGATTCATTTGTTTCCTGATGATAAAATGAAAAATTATCGATGTTGAAAGCATAAAAGACTAAAATTATGCTGATGTTTTGATCATCGAATCAACTTTTGAGCAACTGACTGGGCATATCTTATTTGTCGAACTTGCCATAGCCTTCAACCTGGAATAGGGGAAACGGGAAACACCCTGAACCGTTTCCTAAACCACTTGAACGCCCAACACCCGAGCATAGAATTCACCATGGAGATTGAGCAAGACCAACGGATGTGGTACCAGACTGACCCACAAAGTGTATCGAAAACCCACACACACAGATATATACTTGCACGCACTATCGAACCACCATCCTAGCCAAAAGAGAGGAGTTATCTCCACTCTAACTGAACGGGCTCGGAGAATATGTGAACCAGAACATCTGGAGAGGGAACTGAAATACCTGTAAGTGACCTTGAGATCGAATGGGTACATTGCCTCCGAGACCAGACGAGCCATGAGACCGAAGGGCAACACGGTTCAAAAAGCGAAAAAGGATCAGATGGTTGCACGCGCATATCTACCGTTTGTACCTAGGGTCACGGATAGAAATGGAAAACTATTGGGCAAACACGACATCGAAATAGTCTTCAAACCCACGAGGAAGATACAACAAAGCCTGAGGTCGGCTAAAGACAAAAGAGACCCATTATCAGCAGCAGGGGTCTATCGCATTCGATGCACTTGTGGAAAGGTATATATCGGAACCACCAAACGATCCATGGGAACAAGACTGAAAGAGCATAAAAAAAACTGCAGACTAGGCCAAACAGACAAGTCAGCTGTGGCAGAACACGCACTGAGTGAAGGAGACCACATAATTTTGTTTGAAAACACAGAACTAATTGCCTCCAACCAGGGAAACCATAGCCGACTGGTACGGGAGGCAATAGAGATCCACAAACACACGGATAATTTTAACAGACAAGAAGAAGCGATGAACCTCAATCAAATATGGTACCCCATTTCAAGGAATTCGAGAATAAAGAACAGGACAACAAGCAGCAAGATTGGTAATGTTCCAGGATCAAGTGCAGGTACGAATACAGGTACAAATGCAGGTACAAATACAGGTACAAATACAACTGATTATCTGACAAGCCATAAATACGCTTCACGAAGCCGAAAAGGTAGTCATCGGACAGCAAGCCATGATGGTTAAACCTCTGAAGAAGCTAGCCATTTGCGCCAGCGAAACGTCAGGAAGAAATTCCGAAAATCCACAGCTTTCAAACTCGAAAAGAAATGACACTGAAAACCTCAGCCGAGAAAGTCTAAACCATTTTGTCAGCTTCAGTGTTACTTCGAGATAAGTTGAAAAAATTCCCAAAAATTCACCAAACGAACTATATTATGGGAATTAAAATATTTCAATAATTCGCAAAACCTACCGTGTGACTCACAGAAAGAACAGGTTAGGTCGACATGAATTTTGTAATCAATTAAAATCACTCAGAACGAGGTTATTGCAATAAATTGACTTTTGTAGCTCTACAGTTAACTGTGTGGATTACTGAGAATATTTCAACAATATTCCATTTGATCCCGAATGATTTTTGTTGCCTTTTCCAAGTGAAATTATCTGTTTTGACACGAAATTATCGGTTCACGATATGATACTGAACAGGTGTATATTTTTTTCGACTACTATATAGTTTTTATTGCCTCTGTGGAGGATGGATCAGAGGAAGGAATGAGTCAGGTTATATTCCTTTCTCTGTTCGAGCTGAAAATCAGCAATGATGATTTCAATACTTCATCTAAAACTACAACTGAAAGAAAGAACCAAAAAATATCAGTTCGCTTTCCAGTCATAGAATTGCAGCTGAGAATCGTCAGGACGAAGCCATTAGGTTCGTGGGCACCAATGACTGACCTCAAAGTGGAGTACTATCTCACTTTCTGTGGTCGCTCCTGATGTATAGTCTGGTTGATGCCATGACAGAAGAGAAGTGGATATACAAGCTAAAGCAGATGACCTTGTCATCTTGGCAAGGGTAGGGTTGCTTGTAATATCCTTCAAAGCACGATGGACGTTGTTGAGAGTTGGTGCCAGAGAGAGAACATGTCTGTTAACCACAGCAGAACTGTCATAATCCCCTTCATCAGGAGGAAAAAATTGGACGATTTAACACTGATGGGGGTCATTCCATTTGGAACGAACGTGAAATATCTTGGCATTGTCCTTATGGTAAAACTCACCCGGAAAGCTCTTAAGGAAAATTTTTTACAAAAATCAAGAATGTCGCTATGGACTTGTCGAAAGATTTGTAGGAAAAAGTTTTACACAAATTCAGGATGTCCCTATGAACTTGTACTTGTGGTAGAACTTGGGATTCAGGTCCAGAAACAATCCATTTAATTCACGTGATGAATGTCAGACCAATGATCGCTTATGGAGTAATTGCCTGGTGGCCGAAGGCTTTACAGAAAACGGTTCAGACAAGTTCTCTGGCTTGTCAGCGGCCATGGAGATCCTCATAGATCTACTTCCTCTCCACATTTTTCTTTAGAGAGAGCCTAGATGTACTGCATATAGACTGCAGACAGACACAAATCAATTCAACGCAGAGTACAACAGACTGCTGATTGACAGCATAACTCACAGCATTCTGGGAATGACTTCTGACATTATGCCTTCAATTGACAACTACGAACTGCCAAGTAGAGAGGACTTCTGGCAAAGTCTTTGAGGATTGGCTCACTTGAAGACTTTCATTCACCCGTCGAAGCTTGATAGCAAACAGTTGTTGGATTGCAGTAAGGATGAACTACGATGTCTCACAGGTCACTGTTACCTGAATCATCATATGCAGAGACTCGGACTGTCGGAAGACAGTATGTGTTGCCTGTGTTCGAAAAATGATGAAACAGCAAAGCACATACTTTATGCCTGCCCCGCTGGGAACCGAATCAGGATTCCAGAGTTTGGCAGAGCCGCTCTCCTAACATATAACCTGAAGAATCACTCATCATGCAAACTAGTCAGCTCCGTTCAGAAGCTGGGTTCATTTGGGCGAGTGTGAATAGGTATTAGACACACTAAATCCTTGCGGGTTGTGGTGGAGGGTCGAAGAGGCCCATTTACTTTTAACCTGACCCAACTTGATCTAACCTATACAGTCGTCACTCGAAGACGATTGTGGATACCGACAATCGAAACGTCGTGAAGCGACTTGGCTCGAAATCTTTGAATTTTCATTTCTTCTTCATTATTCAATTTACAATTTTTGCTTGTATTTTATTTAGTTTTACTGTAATTCCATTTCTGGGATTTTTGCTTAATATAATTGTTATTTTCAACTATTCATTTAATTTTATTGATTCTTTTGGGTTTTTCAAATCATTTCATACCATATTAGACAATGGAATTCTGAAATGAAGAGAAATTTACCCATACAGTTTTCATTGCTATTGTGGAGAATAAATGAGAGAAAGGAATAAATCAGGCTTAAAATCAGCAATGATTATTTGAATACTTCATTTGAAACTACAGCTGGAAGAAAGAATAAAAAAATATCAGTTTATTTTCCAGTCATATAACCTTTCGATACACCCACAAATTAAAATCTCCTCCAACCACATTTTACACATAAAAAAATTGTCGAACCACAACACACAAAATAAAAACGAGTTTTTTGGATCACGGTCGACATTCATCGAGGGAAAACAGACGAAGGGTTATTCAAATAATACAGTTCCATTCTTCGTAATGTGAGCCGGGCAGAGTTTTTTCGTAGTTTAATTCAGCATTAAATTGTCGGATTTGGTAATTTCGAATATAGGATCTGGCCTTCTGGTGTATTTTTCCCTTTCGATTGGGGAATGAAAAAGTTAAAAACAGTTTTCCGAGTCTTTCAGCGAACGCCGCATCAGTTAATTGAAATTTCAAGGGATATCATGGGGCATAATGTTTCCTCATTGAGCGTGAACGGGTTTCCAACAAGCACGTTCCGTGCAGAAAAGAATGTCATCGGAAAGGGGTGAACGGAAATTAAGCAGTTTGTTTTTAATTTCAATTCCCGCAGTCAATTCATTCATTGTATCTTTTGGAATTATTCAGATAAAGTTATCTTCTGAATAAATCAACATATTTGGATGACTTGGAGCTGAACCAACTCTAAAAATAGTGGACAAAATATGACTTAAATGACATTTCCATAGGCGAAAATATTTATACTCACTGATACTCATGCTTTTTTACACACTTTATATTAGCTTCACTTGTATGTATGTATATACGTATGTATGTATGTATGTATGATTGTTTGCATGTTTGTGTGTAACTCTCAAGATCGGGATCTATATTGACAGAATTATCGGCATTATTGCTTGATCTATTCGCGGGCAGATGGCGGTGTACGCAACTATCAATTATTACTTGATCTATTTGCGAACAGATGGCGCTGTACGTAACTATCAATTATTGCAATCAAATCAAAATGTACTTTATTGTTGAAGATGAAATCTCATTGACAAAGTGTTACTATTCTATAAGAAATATAAGATACACAACTTTAAAGATATTGTCGAAGATAAAATATTATTGTCAAAGTGTTATTATTTTAAAGAATATAAGTTATACAAATTGAAAGTGATATTTGAACATTTGGTGATTTCAGCATTTTGGGGTGAAAAAGTAGTCAGAGACTATGAAGCATAAAAATATAAAACTGAATGGATAAAAAATAACAGTAAGAATCAACTTCGCTTGAGCTACTCG
Source organism: Leptinotarsa decemlineata (assembly GCF_000500325.1). Classification (NCBI taxonomy): domain Eukaryota; kingdom Metazoa; phylum Arthropoda; class Insecta; order Coleoptera; family Chrysomelidae; genus Leptinotarsa; species Leptinotarsa decemlineata. The sequence continues at coordinate 520,978 of NW_019289447.1, forward strand.
CGGGCAGATGGCGCTATACGTAACCTCCTTGAAAGGTTGTTCAAAAGAAAATCAAAATAAAAAACATATTTTAAGAATTATAAGTGTTAGCGAAATTTTGTACTACAGATGAAATATTTAAATATTTTCAATTACCCGTGATTCAGTACAGAAAACGAAAGATACATTTTGAAATCTAATTCTATTATTTGAAAGCGAACCAAATTATGGATTTCAACAATGAAAACTTTATCGAAAATTGTTCACCTAAAAAATTCGGTTACTTTAATATTTCAAAAAATCGAAAAATCAGAATTAAGGTGCTTGACATACATATCAAATCAAAAGATTGATCTGAAAAATAAAATTATCCACTGAAAAAATATTTTAAGTCCATTAATATTTTGAATAAATCTTCAAATCAAAACATCAAGACTGATTTGTTTTTGAAATTAATACTGCAAATTTTCTCTTCACTTCGAAATAAATTTTGCAACTGTCCGCCCTCTCTTGGAGACTTACTGCGTCTCAGTATAACTATGGAATTCAAGACCTCAAACTTTATTATGTTGTTTGAGAGGAATTTTACATTCGTGCATCGTCTGTTGAAGATTTATAATACTAGTGACTAATACTTAAAAAAGTATTTTTGACAATAAATCGGCCTGAAAAGTGAAAAATAAAAGCGTGGGCGCTAGATGTACACAAAATATATCAGAAAAGCGCCCACGCTTTCTTCACAATAATGTTAGTATTTTTCGATCTTCATTGTTTCATGCTTATTTGAAAAAAAATATTTTCAACTTTTCAGTTCGATGTTCTTTAAAAGCGTGTTTTTTATTTTTTTTTAACTATATTTATTTGAGGACAGTTAAGCCGAAAAATATATCAAGTTATCGTCAGTAAGACAGTGTGTTTGGCGAGTCTTGGCCTACACCTGCAGATATAAAGGAGATGTCTCCCAGTGACATGGGTCACATGTGGGCTAAGTGTTGTGGTTCTACACTCACTCTACCTACTCTACAAATACATATACAAATACATCAATCTTGTACTCACTACTAGCTGAAGCTACGGGGCAAGAAAGGGGGTATAGCAGTTGGGGTTTTGACGAAAGTATGTCCATGAGAATTGAAAATTGACCTGTTTTCACAGTTGTGTTTCATAAAAGATGTGTCCTGGAGATCTGTTTAAAAAAAATCTGTTTTTCGTTAGTTACCTGTCGCCCCCATATGAACGATAACTCTCAGAAGTTGAGAAACTTGTGCGAGCTAAGGACTAACGAAGTCTTACCTTTGAACGTGTGATTCCTAACACGATACTCTATCTATTTTCTTTTCAATGTCATACATTGTGTAGATATATTTTCAATAAATCGTGTACAACATTACTTAACTGCAGTACTTTTCTGTAAAATTGACACAATGCTTCGTGTGTGTAGAATTGAATAATACATATTGACTGATGATTCTGGATTGTGATTCCAACTTGAGTTCATGAATATAAATGCAGAAAGAATCAAGCTAGTTTATATATTCCTGAAGATGTTAACAACTTCAGTCGGCATGAAACTCGCAAAGAATAATGTCCACTCAGCTTAGTAAGTTCACCTCAGGATTTAAGATATCCAACTATGCACTCGTATAAACTTCTATTTTGACATCCTGGAAGTTGTCTCAAAATCTATAGGTTTTTTGCTGTTTGTATCCAACATCGGTATTATAGAAGATTCTATTCTCTACAACTTTTATTTCAAATATTTTTTTATACGTTGAATCGTTTGATAGAGGGCGGGGAGCGTGCAGTAAGAGAATTATTTAAACTCAACTGAAGGCCCCTGTCAAAAACACGCCATATGAAGTTCATTAATTGATGATGAATACATAGTTATTGGAAATTTTTATTTCTCATCAACTATCATATTATATTCAATAATTATTTTACTTGAGTATCTATTTCTAACTAGTGGACCCGCTGAACGTCGTTCCGCCTAACTGTCAACGAATGGGAAGATTTTGGATCTCAAAATTGATACAAAATCATCAAGTTCAATAAAATAAAAGCTATTGGTATATGAAAAAATGAATGGGAATTGGTAATAAGAGTGCACTCTTCAATAAAGCATTCTGTGAAATACATGTGGGCTGTCAGTTGCGTTTTATTATAACTTGTTACTATTATCACTTATGTTTTGATTTTTCATTATCATCATTTCTATTGATCAAAGAACATGTTTCAATACTCATTATCCTACTCCCGATGAAGGCAAATCTAAAAACACAAGAATTATGAAAATTGGTCCTGCCGTTCTTGAGTTCTCTTATAATTATTATTTTTTTAAATTGATAAAAAAATCATAAAAATTGGTCCTGCCGTTCTTGAGTTCTCTTATAATTATTATTTTTTTAAATTGATAAAAAAATCATAAAAATTGGTCCAACTGTTATTGAGTTGTTTGAGTTGTTTTATTATTGTTATAATTATTTTTCTGGATGAGATATCATATTTCGATACTTATTATCCTATTCTCGACGAAGACAATTCCAATAAGACAAAAATTATGAAAATTGAGCGTTTCTTGGACATCCACAAATAATTCAGTTTTATAATTGTTACGGAAAATACCTACTCAAATTATATTTGAATTCTAACGTAATTTATATCGATAACTTCGTGAATAACTGAAAAAAAGAAAGAAATTCTCAATTATTTTTTCATTAAAAAATATTCAAGATATTTATGATTGTGGAAATTTAAAGAATCGAATAAAAATTACAAGTACTATAACTTCTTCTTTTTTTTCATCGTCGTCTTCCGACCGCTGTAGTATTCCAAAGTTCTCTTCTTTAGCGTCTTCAACGACATTTGTCTTCAGGTCTTCCATGATTTCGGAATCAAAGGTTATGTTTCAATTGACATCGCTCTGATAAGGTAAAGCCTTGCCCATTATACTGGCCACAGAAATTCGTAATGCATTGTTCAACTCCATTCCTGGGGTTCCAAATCATTCCGTAACCAAGTTTAAACTTGATAATAAATACGATTGAAATGTTGGTGAGCTGCTGTACTTGTTGGTGGAATATTTGATAACTGCACAGGTTTATTCAGTTCAGTAGACTTGACGTATTGTTTATCACCAAGATGATAGATACTTTTCACAGATTTTGGAGCAATATAGGCTGCCAACAATATTTGAATTCCATCGTCAAATAATCTTCGAGCCGGACATTTTTCTTCTTCAATTGCTGTTGTAAGCTGATCCATTTTTGGCAGTTTCCCATATGCTTTGAAAAACCTTTTTTTTTCTTTTTGAGAAAGCATAGAAATAGTTATTTATGTATCAAGGGCATAACATAGGCTTTTATGGAACGGACCGCCGCCTGTATTAACACGCCTAGGTCCATAAAAGCAAATTACGCCCGAAATATTTACAATATTTTATGCACGACCAGTATATTTGATGTCATGTAGATAGATATCTCTCTATATGTAGAACACGATAGAAATACATCAAGGCTAACGTGAGGCTTTATATTCATATCATATCGGAAACAGAATAGATCAAGAAGTAATGGAATGAATGCTACCATGGTAACTCAGTTGATTTTTTGATTACAGATAATTCATTAGTGATTTTGAAATTGATTCAAGCGATGAAGAAAGTGTGAATTGTACTCCACCAGGAATAAGTAAAGCAGCTGAGGATGCGAAATTGAGTTCATTGCTAAGTATAATTCAGATATATGTTTCAATAATCTTGCATTTATTGAAACCATCCAAATTATAGAATCTTATCGATATGAGTTTGAAATTCACTTCAGCGCCTTCTTGATGATTTTATCGCCCGCCGAGCGATAAAGTAGTTTGCGGGCGCTGAAGTGCTACTTTACTCCCGCAAATCTGGGAGATAAAGGGCTACTTCACGCCTCGACGTGCATGAAGAATAATAATGAATATGTATTTATCGAAAATCAATAAACTTTATATGGCATGTTATTGACCGGGACTACCGGTTGACTTCAAATGATCTTCTAACCACGCGCTCTCCGCCCTCTATCTCAAAAACAATTAAACGTATAAAAAATGTCTGAAACAAAAGTCGTAGGGAATTCAATTCAACTGGTACACCAGTAGTGAAGCACTGGTGAATAAAATTTATCGCTTGGGTATTGTACAAACATCATCATAGATAGTTAATCATTTTCGTCAGTATATCCATAATTTCAAACCCTGAAAATTTATTTTAAAATCAGTCAAGTTCAAAAAGATTGAATTATTTCATAGATGCAGATTCATGTATTTTTTCAATTCTCTGTCAAGAATGGAAATTGAGAAATTTCATAGAATGTATATTTTTTGAAGAGTCTACACTATACAATCCACTTCTCTTTCAAAAACATCACTCGGTTAGCCAGAGCATCCTAATCAATTAAGATACTAATCCGGGATGAATTTTTTCCGACTACACAAATCCCCTAATCTTCCAATCCTCTTCTTCAATCACCTTTTAACATCAATAACAAACCAACGGTGCTCACAATCTTCCGAAGGATCCTATGGAGGATTACGATACCATATTCTGGGAAAGTCGCACGGAGGAAGTCTATCATAATTAATTCGTGTTGGTTTAGGTATGCTTAACCCAATAATAAACCCTTACACGGCTTAATTTGATGCCTGTCGAAAGCGAAGCGAATTTATTGGACATATAAATTTGATGTCGACCTGTTGGAAAGCAGGAAAGGACGGCGAATGAGAAGCGGAATAATAATAACGTTCAATTTGAATACAGTTTTCGTGCTGGTGAGACTGATCAAGATGTAATTATGAACATGACCATGTTTTGAGTAGGCACTGAAATCCAATCGAGTCAAATAAACTCATTATGAGTCTTAGCATTGCCGGTCCCCGCAATATGTTCAGAAATCAACATAGAGAAGTGAAACCATGAAAGAATTTTTTTGCTAATACTAATCTCTCCTGAATATTCCACTTCTTCAATTCAAATACAAAATTCAGCAACAATTTCATGAAGAGTTTGAACATAATTTCATATTCATCTGGATATTAAAACCACTGTCTTCGAGTTCTTTAGCCCAGTTCAAACCTTCTATTTTTATTTTGCTACTGATGAACTCAGATTCCCTCAGATCTGTCTATTCTGTATGCATGTCTCTAATAACAAATTCTTGGATATCCATCTCGAATTTTTCATAATAATATTATATAAAATGATTAATAAAACAATCAAACAAAAAATATAAAATAAAAAACTAGGAGATTATTTCAAGACGATTACATTGTATCCACAATGGTCTTCGGGTGGTGACTGGATTAATTCCTCCGAGAGATGACTATTTATGGGTCATTAGAGTACTTTCACTTATCCCCTCTTTCCTCGCCGCCGGTTTAGTGGGAGATGGCCGTTTGGCGGGAGTTGGCCATTTGTCGCTTGATTATGAGTTTCCATATGTTGCGTATCTCTACGCTAGCTTGGCTGTATACGTTATTGGCATACATGTTGTATGCGGTTTCTTTGAATTTCCAGTGTTCTTCCGTGTATATGATCTTAGCTTGGGACCACTCTATATTACGTTGATGGGTTCAAACATGCTCTGTTATTCCTGATTTGATAGTTTCCCCTCGCTGTGTGTGTTTCTTGTGCTAACACATACGAGCAGAAATATCAGAGCATGTTTGAAAATATCAACGTTACATCGAGTGGTCATAAGCTGAGATAATACACAGGAAGGAACACTGGTTCAGGAGGAAATTTAAAGAAGCCGCATACATGTTTTTCAACATGGTATTCAGGCAAGCTAGCGTAGTTTGTTATACGCAACATTTCACCGATAAACAAACGAAAAATGACCAATTCCCGCCAAACGGTCATCTCCCGATAAACTGGTGAAGCGGAAAGAGGAGATAAGTGACACTACTCGAATGACCCATAAATAGTCATCTCTTAGGGGAATTAGTACAGTCATCACCCAAAGACGATTGTGGATATTAACAATCGAAAGATCGTGAAGTAATTCGGCTTGAAATCTCATATTTTGATGTTTTATTTTTTGTTTATTTCTTTTATTTTTCACTCGTATTTTATTTCACTGCAATTTCATTTCAGGGTTTTTTGTTCAATATAATTGATGTTTTCAGCTATTCTTTTTAATTTTTCATTTGTATTGGTTCATTCAGGGATTTCAAATCATTTTATATAACATTAGACAATGGAAGTCCGAATTAATGGAATTCATCATGGAATATTGTCAAACAAACCCAATACCCTTCAAACAAATACCTTGACTTTATTCCAAAAATATTGACAATAGTGCTCGGTTATTATCTGTTTCAGTGTTTCCAACCCGAATACATCATATTGTACTTTTTCAATTTCCTTTCATTTATATGTATATCCTTACTTGCAATAGAGACTTTTTTCATTTTCTCTTTTGAGATTTATTATTTCATCAGTTTCCTTCGTTTTGAAATCCTCAATTTTTTTGTAAGTATTCATTTGACCCATTGAGACTTACTCTTTTGATAACAGTTATATTGTTTTTTAATTTGGTCAGTAAATTAGGCACTTCATCCATTTCACCAGTAAATCTTGATTTCGGAAAGTTATCAGGAAGTTCCAAATACAGTTTAGCATATACTGTCGTTTTTACACTCTATCGAACTGTTTGTATCGAACTCAATCCACTTTCATTCAATAACTCATCCAAAATAACTCGAGTATCCAAAAATTCAATGAGGCATCGATCTCACCTGATTATTCTACACTTTTCACTTTCATTGTAAAGCAATGATAAAAATAAAAACAACAATGAGAATTAATTAACGCTCCTGGGCGACTTCATTGATTTCAGTGGCGCATTTGCGTTTTCAGCTCCAGGAAAACCCGGAAAAACCTGCAGCACCACATCATCTGAAGATCTTGATCCAACAATGTCCTCTCTCACATAAAACAAAATGTAGGGTGTCTCCAGAGGCTCCAATAAATTCAATGCATTTTCAGAACACTTCGTGACACCACTATCGTCAAACTTAAACCAGTCCGTTTCTTCTTTGACCAAGGCGTAATAATGACCAAATGCAACGCCAGAACCACTGTGAACAATGACTGCATGAATATTGTAATAGTGGTCTGCTAGATTGAAATGTTCATCTATTTCGAACCTTCGAAAGAGTTTCTTGCAACCGTCAGAGGTTGAGTCTTGTTTGAAATTCATCAGTGTTATTATTGGATTGACTAGTGCCTCACCTCAATATACTAATATAAAATTCATCCAAACTGTTACTGGTAACAACGGGTTCTCAATCAATATATTAGCTAGCGCTTCATGTCTGTGCCTCACCATACTGTGTATCATCTAATTCAGATGGAAATAAATATTTTTCTTTTCATCACAAACGGGAATACGTGCTCTTTGTGAAAGTAAATGAATCATCAATATCAGAACTCTTTCGAATTGCAACAAGTGCATTCTCCATTGCGAATGGCACGGCATTCAGACTCATGTTCCGTGAAAAGGTCATTAAACAGAAATAATGGAAGCAGCGCATCAATCAGGAAAATTTCAATTTACATCAATCATTTCTGTTTCAGCCGCGCTTCCGAAAATGACATGAAAGGACATCTGTGCCCCGGTATAGATTTCCGATTTCAGTAGTGTATGGGTTCACTTTATCAGTTTCCCAAAAAAACTTTTTCCAAATTCAGATGTGCCCAATGTACACATTTATTTGAATTCAGGTGAAATTGTTTCCTATTGTAAGAATGTTGTGGAAATTAAACCACTTGAAAGTTCATATTAGATGAGTTCTGATTTGTATTTTCGTTGATTTAAAAAAATGGTTTTGGCTCTATTCTTCTTCATTTTCGAGAGGAGTTTTTCTTTTAGTTTGTGTCTGAAAGTCACTTCTTTGTAAGATTCTATGGAAGATTCCCAAATTTTTTGTTGAAGATGAAGAATTAGAAAGCAAAAACCTTTATTCTTCAAAAATCAATCTCTCCTAAAAATATACCGTCTTCATTCATTGAAGTTAACTTCTTTAAAGACTTTAGGTCTCTCAAATACAACTGCAGGTCTATCACACACATTAATGTTCTCTCTCTACTTTGATACAACTTTGAATATTTTTGTGAAACGTAATATGTGATTTTGGTGAAAGCATACTTCCTCTTTTATGAAAAAGATGGAACAAAATCGCACCTTTGAGATATCCGAGGGAAAGTTTCTTCATGCTCCTGTACCAATATATTCGATATTTACATTCAAATATGTATTTGAATACCTGATAAGTTGAATTTATATTGTTTCATTATAGTTTCGCATATAAAAAAAGAAGTTGGCATCTTCAGATGAGAATTATTTGTTTGGTGATTTGAGAATTATTACTTGTTTGGTGATTGGGAAAACTGCTTATTTTGAATTTATTTTATACCAGAGGTTTAGTTTCGTCTTTTATTGCAGAAAATCCTTCTTAGCTCACCAAAATCAAGTCAGGCTTTTATTATGTTCACCTTCTGCGAGAATTTGTGAGGCATTGATTGGAACCTTTGGTGTAGCAATGAATATTACTGGTCTTCTATTTCAACACCAAACCATTATTTTTAACACCTTGACACGTGTTTCAATTACCTAGTGATCACATTCAAGAGGAAGATTTTCCTCTTGGTGTTGAAAATAACGGTTTGGTATTGGGATACAAGTCCAGTGATATTCTGCGAGAATGCATATATATATATGGTCTTCTTCACAGGTTCCCATATTCTTTTCGGAAAATATGGAGACTATTCTTCAGTATGAATTGATGTGCTGCAAATGTTTATTTCAAATCGATCCTATAGGAAATAATCTCAACTAGGTCTGGCGACCTAGATGGTTCTGTCTGTGATCATCCGCCATCTGTTGTCCCATCACCTGTGATTTTTATTTTGGTTAAAGTCAATTTCATGTTAAAATAGAAATTTCTTCCATCAAAACCGTCAATATTCTTCCAAGAAGATGCTGTAATGATATCTATCTGCTGTCTTCTGAAGGAAATATGATCCTATAGTTACCACATATTCTAGCACACACATCAACGAGTAAATTCTTCTGATGAAGGTATTTCAAAATTGCATATACATTTCCTCTAGACTAAGACTATTTTATGGTTTTTGAAAGACAAAACTTTTTTGCTGTCTACTCATCCATTATCTTTGAAAATAGTATCGGAAACTTTCCAAAGTGGCAAAAAGATAATCACCCAATGAAATATTTTTTACAAAAGTGGAGTTGATGCACACAGGAATTCCTTTGGAAGTGTTCCATGTTCTTGTATTGTTTCGTCCTCACCATCTTTTGTATTTTTGAACATTGGTAATTGAATATAAGTAATTGAATGTGTTTGTTTGAGTACATGCAGTGATAACTCTTTTCCAAGCTGTTTCCGTGTCTTGTAAGTTCCCTTTATTGCGCGAAAACGCCTGTGAATTCAATTCTCCGAAAGAAGAGGTCCGCGCATTCCGACTGAGTGATAGAGAAACTCCAAGAGTCGATTCATGGCCAACGGAAAATTGCTCGCAGCTGGATGAATTTGTGTCCACTCCTGGATCTCCGTATCAAGATAGGAAAGCCTAAAAGCTTTTTCTCAAAAAATAATCTCTCATTGAAAGATTTTCCTTTGAATTTTTGGATGTTCTTGGAGAAATCGGGGACAAAAATTCGAGTATTAAATTGACAAAAGTTCGTTTGTAGTGGACAGTCTCGGGAAAATAGTGGGTGTTACAGATATATCGTTAAAAATTATGAAGCAATCGACAATGAACCTTTCTGAAAAAAAATTGAAACATTAACCTCGATTCCTGAGGTTCACTTAGTGTGCTCCAAATTTATGGAATCGCCCTATACTTGATGAGAATTCATAACTTATTCAGATAATACTATATCAGGAGATTTTCACTGAACAGTTTACAAAAATGTAATGAACTGCTCTTTACAAATTTGCAAAGAGTATGCATTATATTCATGTGATTTGGAGTTTTTCATACTGCTGAACATATGTAGATGATATCTTAGTCTATTTTACTGGTTTAGTCTTCTCATCCACATCGTTTCAGACCTGAACACTCCATCCAAAACGCACAAATCGAACTCCTTACGTGTATTTTCCAGAGTATCATCTTTTCCTATGATACAGTCGCCATCCTCCGCATTTCCTTAGATTGGAAGCCATCGACAAATACAAGTTGAAGTCGAACAAGCCCTGTCCTCTCCTCTTACACCCAAATCCAAAATATCTTACAATATTCCGATGAAACCATCCTCCACTCCTCCGCCACTAATACACGCATCTTACAAACACAATCCCAAACAATGATAAACCACTTCGAGCACTGGTGCAACAAGTGGCGCATCATAATAAACCCCTCCAAAACCCAAACCATCCTATTCGGACATACTAATACCACTACTCGACCCAGACTAAGTACTAACTACTTGCACCTCAGACTGTTAGGAGAGAACCTCCAACTTCAGGACTCGGTGTCTTACTTGAGGGATTACTTTCACGGGTACCCTCAACTGGGAGACCGGCCTTAGAGGAACTCTGGACAAAGTTCGGAGAAGATCCAATCTCGTAAAAGCTCTGAGAGGCAAGTTCGGTAGATGCGACAATGAGACTCTTTCACACACGTACAAAATGTTCACAAGACCTATTTTGGATTTTTAAGCCACGATCTACTGCACGCTCTCCCAGAGACGAACCCACCGCATACCAACAACCGAGAGACGAATCCAACGTAACATCCATAACCTCCCATGCCAATACTCCTCTCAAGATTTATACAACCGAATAAATATTACCACAATCAACTTCAGACTTCAGGAACTATAAGGGCAATACGCTGCAAAAACCATGAGAAGCAATAACACCGCTGCCATCAGAACCCTCACCACCCCTTGGACGCTGTGTGGAGGACCTAAAAGAATACCAAGGAAAACGCTACCGTTCTCCCCAGCCCAACTCCTGGGAGCAGTGGGAGACCCAATGGAGTAAATCCAGGACATCCTTGAGGAGTACCCACTGGCGATCATATAGAGGACAGCGCACAGCCTGGAATACCCTCAAGTCCCAGGCATACTTCCCCCGGCACAACAAAAATCCGAACCGTCAAGAAGAACAACAGCCATTGACTCGGACACTCCAACCAATAACGCAATCACATATTCTGATGATTTTAATTTAAATTATTTGTAAAGGAACCCAACCCTGAAGAGGCATAAGCCTATAACAGGCCCCCTCCTTATATCATTATATACCTATGTAACTTATACTGTCAACCACAAATGAGTAAACATCGTAATCGTACTGGTTCGGTATGCAGTTGGGCAAGTTTGTCGAATCTGTTGAGTCTATTCACCCAACATTTGAATTCACCATTGAAATGGAGGTGAATATTTCAATGCATTTTCTAGGCATAACTATCACCCTCATCAATTAAAAATTTGATATTGCAATTTTCAATGAATTTTCAATGAATTTTCTAGGCATAACTATCACCCTCATCAATTAAGAATTTGATATTGCAATTTTCCACAAACCATCTCATACTTACATTGTCATACGTTATTCCTCAAAACATCTCGATCAACATACTAGCAGCTTTCTATAGTATGTTTTACATGCTATTGAGTATTTCACTGTCAGAAAGTAATTTTCAGAAAGAGCTGAATTTTATCGAAAAAATCGCTGTCATCAACGGGAACAATGTAGATATTATCTACATTGTGACCGTAAATCCCACTTTAATAAACAATGATAAACGTCATAGGACAATAACATACTTTGGTAAACCCTCTGATAACTTCGCTCGTTTTTTTAAAAGAACATAATTGGATAATCACCAATCACAGAGATTAAATTTCAGTGTCGGACAGTATATAAGTTGACTTGTGGTTCTTGCCAAAAACTCTATATTAGCAAAACATAAAGGAACTTGTCTCCCAAAGAATAGAATAACATAGGAGTACTTTTTTGAATGTGAAGACCAATCTCTTGACAGGAGTGCTCAGAAATATATATTAAAATAGATTTGAGAATTGTGATGATTTACTGAATGACCAATTAGAAGTTAATTCTTATCCCCTTCTGAATCTGTTTCCTAATGTATTGGTTGTAAGTCTATTACATATTCATGTAACGCGGTGGTAGAATTTCCTTTAATGATGCTTAAAAATTTCAATTTGTTCTAACCTGAACTCAGACGAAGTTATCAGTCACTTAGCAGTCATGATTTGAATTTTCATTACACACAAATTCAACGAATTTGTGAAATTTTATTTCACGAGGTTTTTGCAAACTGTCAAGGGATGATACCGTCACCCAGACTTCCAGATGCTATCAACGCAAAGCACTGACATTTAGTACATAAGACCCAGAAACTGGGTTTTAAGATATGGAACTGGAAGACTTGAAAATAAATAGATAAGTGGTGGAGGATCTTCAAAATGATTCAGTGCCAATGTCATTCGGACGCCTCTGGTAAAAATAAGAAAGGTTATTAAACAGAAAATACATTTCGTATCGTAAAACATTCATATAATGTTTCACAAAAATAACAACAATGACTTTCATGAAAAAACTTTTGATGTTTTCCAAATATTTTCTTGATGACATTTGTTTCAGGGTCTGTTTCAGTGATACCCTAAATTTTCAGTTTTCAGTTGATTGTAAAACTCATCAAGTATTAATAAAATGGCACTTTCAGAAAAGAAACTCCAAAATCAAAGTATTCGCCAAACTCGCTCATGCCCGATGTTAACGTCATAACTTATTCATCTCGGAAAATGTGAAAGCATCAACTGAAATCCGAACGCGCAATACTCATAAGGATTCCTAACTTTCCTCGCTTCCTGCGAAAGTCTCAGGAAAAACCATAAACTTCCGATTCCATCTTGATGTTATTGTCGGAGCTTATTCCGGAACAGATGAACTCCGCAAAGTTGTTATTCTTTTGTCTGGGCTGTATTAGGGGCATTACTCACTTCTGGGATTTGTAGCCAGTATTAATCCAAGCGAATTTAATCTGAGGAAGTGCGATCGAGTTATTTGAAGTCGAAACGCGTTCGAGTTCGTTTTCCTGTTTGTCGTTTCAGTTGCTCTTTGCTCGGTGCAATACTGACACAGATTGGGGAAATTGGAAAAGTTCAAAGAACTTTCAGTTCAACGGTTCGTTTTCTATTAAGTCACAGGTTATAACATTTACAAATTTGTAACTCAGAAGCTCCAATTACACTCGTTTCGTTTGTTCACATCCACCCAAAACTTACTGATAAGATTAATTTTGTTTTTTTCTATAGAAGGTTTCCAAAAGCAAGACACGTGTTTGGCTATACAATAGCTGAATTTTATCAATTACTTTCCCGAAACATTATACCTTGACTGGGCCGTGGATCCATAATTGATTATTTATCAATTGATGGAATCAATGGAATAATCATCTTTCCAGGTAGTTACAAGATTATACATATTCATCCGATCATACCGTAGATCAGACTATTTTTATTAGAAAATGAAATATTTCGTTCTGAAAAAAATTATTGAAATATTGCTTGAGGAAGCTATTCTATAGCGAAACACGTGTTGCGATTTTGTGAACCTTTCAAACTAAAAACCAGAAGTGAGTTTTGATCAAGTATCTGCCAATTCCATTCGATGTTTCATATTCATTCTGTTTCAAACTGCAGGAATCATTTCAGTGGACTAACTGTTAAAGAATTGTTGACTTTTATTCGCTACTTGAGGGCCATCCAACTTCTGTTTAGAAAAAATCTGTTTTTCCGTTAATCAGCTATCGCCCTCATACGAGCGACAACTCTCAGAAGTTGGGAAATTTGTGCGAGCTAAGGACTGACGAGGTCTTACCTTTTAACGTGTGATTCCTAACACGGTTGCAGAATCAGTCCAGCTTCAAGCAGATAAATTTTTTCGAGAAAAATATCTGGTCGAGACGGGAATCGAACCCACAGCCTTCCGATCGTGAGTCGGGCGCACTACCACCGTGGCCAATTCCACATATGAAATCTTTTATTAAGCGCCTCCCATGCGTGTGTGAGATATACATTTTTTATTCATTTGAAATACCTATTGATGTTATTATGTGTCTGATATAACATCGTTCAAATATCTGCCACGGTTTCCAGCGCATCTGGAACGTCCAATATTCCATGACTCTGGCTAAATTTGATGATGTGGGTTATGTTGACTCTCAGGACCGCTGTGGTTTGTGGTCCATTCGCATATACCTGCGAGAAAATACCACAAGAGAAAGTCCAACGGGATCAAATCGAACGATCTCGGTGGCCAGTTCACATCACCTCCACGTGAGAAGACCATGTCTCCAAATCGGTCGTGCAGGATATCCCATATGGTAGGAGCTATGTGGCAAGTAGCGCCGTCGTCAAAGTTGGTAATCATTGACCTTCAGTGCTCGCCGTTAACAAAGATGGTCTGGCCAGCATCGTTCTCAGAGGAATATCGACCAATGACGCTGCAAGCCCAAAATACACACCAAACAGTGACTTTTCGGGATACATTGGACACTTTTGGATCGCATGTGGATTAGATTGTCCCAAATTAGACAATCTACACCACTTGGTGGATAATTACATCACAACAAAAATGTACAAATTTGAAAAACTTCCTTTGAATTTCCTCTAGCGTGTTATTAGTGCATTAGAATATGGATACCACACACCCGGAGCATATTGTGTAGCCTCTGATGCAATCTTATCAATATGTGTGTCGGTGTCGACAATATGTTCCATCATTCCACATTTTTCCAATCCTATATTTTCTATTTTGTAATCATTAAGAAAAATTTTCCATCATTCAGATCCAGCATATTTTTTGCACAAGTAATTAATTTTATTCAAAACATCAAAAGCACAATCATACAGAGTTCTAATTTCAGATTCAGATCATTCATATTATCAACTTACTTCTTTCTCTCAATAACCACCATAAGAGAATCGGCCTCCTGATAAGGGAAAATAGCGACAAACCCGACAACCTCACAAGAGAGTGCTGAAATTCTTATGGAAACTCACTTCTCAGGTTCTGTCTGTCCTGGAACGACAAACTGGACGAAAACACCAACAACACCCTCACAATACGACTGGCAATCTGCTAGTGCAGTAATGTATGAGGACAATATGGGATGGGCTATATCGGGCTTTTCCCCCTTCAAGTCACCAGGACCTGACGGTATAAGACCAGCCCTTCTTCAATGGGTATTGGATATTCTCATACCTCACCTGATTGAATATTCAGAGAATTTCTAGCTCTGAGGTGTATTCCCAGTAAGTGCAGAGAAGTACGAGTAGTATTTATATCCAAACCAAGTAGGATGGACAACAAATTATCAAAAGCATTCGAACCAATTAGTCTCACATCGTACATAAGAGATCAGTTCACAATCCACTTTATTCAAATTAGCATGTATATACTCCGGGAAGGTCTACTGATTCGGCCCTCCAACATGTGGTTGGCAGAATCAAAAGATCATGGGACAACAAAGAATCCACCCTGATATATTAATAGATATCGGGGGAGCGTTTGATGAAACAACCTTTCCAACAATCACCCAGCAACTACACTGCAGGAATGTACCTCTGGTAGTAGGAGAATGGATGCACAAGATGATCTCTAGTAGAGCAATTAGTATCAATGTAGAATACATAACAGTGAGAGGACTGGTCATGAGGGGATGTCCACAGAAAAGGGTCTTATCACCCCTCCTTTGGAACATATTTCTGCACCTCAACAATAATGAATTTTACACAATTGCATATGCAGATGAAATAGTTATCATACAGATCGTCCAATTCGTGAAGACCATGTGCGATAGAGTACAGGATGGGCTCAAGCTATTAGAAACATGTATGGAATACTCACTGTCGATCAATCCCAAGAAGACTGAGATGATCCTTTTCACCAGAAGCCATGAGAACACCATCCGCGGCAATGGAATTATTTACTGGTCTGACCCCGCTGAACCTATACGTTAAGGAGATTTTCCACGGTTAATGTGAACCTCGTCAATTGAGGCTGAGCCTATGGCGAGAAGCGCTTATTGTGCAACCTCTGCTGCAGGCAACCAGTGATGCAATTGAACCCATGTTTGTATTCAATAAACTCTGCAAAATACAAATTAAACAGAACACAGAGTCAGATGCTACAAATGCAATAGGCATATATACAGACGGATCAAAAAATAAAGAAAGCTCAGGAAGTAGACTGTACTCCAGATCACTAAGCCTAAGGACTAAGTGAAGAATGGGAAAAATACCAGCGTGGTTCAAACAGAACTGGCTGGTATCTTAATCACCACAAAAGAAATCACCAGGAAATGAATTTCTGGCAGAATCTGCACTGATAGCAGACAAGCCCTATTAACCTTGAACAAACAACGTATCACCTTAGGGCTAGTACTAGAGTACCACCAAGATTCAGCCAAAGCATCGGTAGATAATAACATTATCCTGAGGTGGGTTGAAGGGCACGACAGAAGTAAAGGTTCTCGCATTGCCGACTCTTCAACCAGGGAAGTTTCTGACCTAAGAGTTTCAGGACCCAGTGACACCTACGGCCTGATGACTTCGACAATGGTGGAACTAGCCAAACGTCACACCCATGGTCAATCCCTAATGAGATGAAATAGAATCAAAGGATGCAGTCTTTTCTAGGGTCAACCTGGGCGTCCTTGGGAAGCTGGCGTCGAAGGAATATCTGACGATGACCAGGAAATATCTACGGTCAACGGTAGCATTTCTGACTGGCCACTGTCAACTAAGGAAACACCTCCATAATATGTGGCTAGTGGACACACCTTTATGCAGGATGTTTGAACAGGATGTGTAAACAGAAAAATGAAACTGTCAGGCATGTCATATGCGAGTGTCCGGAGTTTACGTCAATGAGAGAGTGTGTGTTCGGCGAGTCTTGGCCTACACCTGCCGATAGAATGGAGATGTCTCCCAGTGACCTGCCTACCTTCCTGGAAAGGACAGTATGGGTCACACGTGGTCCCTAAGTGCTGTGGGCCTACAATCACCCTCTCTTCTCTACAGATACAGATAGTTGTATTAAAATATGGATTACATACAGCAGGAGCATATTGTATAGCTTCTGATGAAAGTTTATTGATATGTGTGTCAGTGTCGACTAGATTTTTTATTTTTACACATTTTTACAAGCCTATATTTTCTATTTTGTGATCATAAACAACGATATGAAAATACAGTATTCACATTTTTCATCATTCAGATCTAGCACATTTGTTGGCACCGATAATTAATTTCATTCAAATCACGAAATGCAGAGTCCTAATTTCAGAATCAGATCGTTCATAAATGGGAGAAGAAATAGAGTACCCAACACTTCATACTTCATTTTATTGAATGCTTCGAAAATATCGGTATAAATGACATCAACTTGACCCCTTTCATCTATGTTTCCTTTCCTTTCTAGCTTCAACCAATCACACATGACGTTTAGATGCACGACTTCGACAAAAAACATGTGAATCAGATAAGTAGGCATCATCAGTCCGTTCAGATGATGCCTACTTATCGAAAATTGGAAGAGGCGTTTTTGGAATTTTTTCTCGAGTTAAGCCTTTCCTATAATCGTATGAAATCATTGAAGGAAAGCCTTGAGTGATTACTGTTTCTCCATCCACTTGTTTTTCTGAAACACTTTCTGTCAACTAAATATAATTTTTGAGGCTTCAATTGATTCTAGGGTGATAAAAGAAACAAATTTCACCAATAGTTGTAGAACCTATATTACTATAATATTATCCAGAATTCGGGTGTTGCCCTCATCCGACTCCAATGAACTAATATTATGATTGCCCATTTACATGGAAGGATATTGAAAACACAATTTTAATACATTTCTCCCCAGCGAACACAAACTACATTGAAATACCCACGATCCAGAGATAACGCTGAATGACTAAAACAATCTACCATGCTGAACTTCCTAATAATATCAATAAATTCAGTATGTTAGGTGGTTTCGGAGTTAAGTTACTTGAAATATACGGAAAGTTCGGGCTTCTACTAATGAAACTTACGCCCGGTTATACACCAGGAATGTGAAGAGTTCATTAATGGGGTTGGAAATTGTGAACTGGAAGAGATATCGTCAGTGGCACGAAATGTTTCTGGTATATGTTTCAGAGGATGATGTTCCATTTTGTTTCATAAAATCTACGTTATTTCCAGACAAATCGTTTGAGAAAATTTTCACTTCCGTAACTAATTTGGCTTGAATTGAAACTGGTTCAAAATGACGCTCAAGGATAATTCACAAAATTGGTACCTTTTCATTTGAACCCTTCGGCCCCAGTTTCCTTTATGTTTGATGCTACAGTTCTTGGATGGCAATCAGATGAAGATAATAGGCATTGTTTACACCAAGGTATTTCGAATACCAGTTACCAGATATTTACCTGTCAGATATTTTTCTCTAGCTCTCAACTCATGGAGAATATTTTGAAGGATACCACAAGATGATTCAGTGAATAAAACTTGAGGAATCTCAATTGTGAACCTAGAAATTATTGAAAGCAATTCCTTAAGATCCCAAAATTTCATTATTTAATTTTACTGAAACTTTGTTATTCAGCAATACCATGAGAACAAGCAGCATGATAAAACGACAAATCTGTAGGGCGAGTGATATTATCTATTGCTACTTGCTCAAATATAACAGTTTCAATTTGTAAAATGGACATTTTCAGGTCGAGTGGTATTTCTGAAAATTTTTTCTTGAAATATTATCAGCCTTATGCATCAATATGATAACAAAATATATGTTCTAAAATTGAAGCAATTACCTCAATAACAAAAAAAAAGTGTAATTATCAAAGACACAATATTTGAATATACGCACAAAATTAACTTATATTTTTCAACAAAACCTATCTCAGAGCCGGCATCCCAGTCACTCGACTCACTTGGTGCAGTTAAATGTTTCAACTGTACGTCGCGTATTCTTTTTGATTTCAAATGAATTTCAACTATTCAGAATAATGTTTGGATTTGAAATAAAACTTTCTTATACATACATTCTATCAAATGTTGTGATTAATGAATATCATATATTGTTGGTTTTTGAGGTGGAGTTTGAGATGGAGGATTGTTGCCTTTTTTTGTGAGGTTCTGTTCCTTGTTTTGATGAATTTCATTCGATTCACATATCCATTTGTGTTGTCTCAGTAGAGTTTGGATGTAGTCGTTTCAGTACCGGATCTACAGTTATGATATTAAGTCGCCACATTTCATTCCATTGTTCCGATTCAATCAGTGAGAATGAGGCATAACTTGGTTCTGACAGTGACGTATAATTCAAGAATAATGACATCTCGATGTTGAATGCATGTCTCTCAGTTTTATCGCTATTGGAAAGAACGTTTTATCACTGTAAATAACTGTTTCGGCAATCTAGTGTTCAATTTATAATCATTCTTTACATTCTTTTCTCTCAAATATTCCAACAGATTCCAGAAGGTTTCAGTAAGCTGAAAATGCCAGCAAAAATGTGATAATCCATTTCACCAGGAGATGAAAATTGGACAATCTAACGTCACTTTTTCTCAATGGTGAGGTCATTCCATTTGGAACGGAGGTGAAATAACTTGGCATTGTCCTTGATAAAAAACTCACCTGGAAAGCTCACTTAGGAAAAGTTTTTCAAGAAGGCAAACTAGACTGTCCATATTGACATGTCGAAGGATTTGTGGTAAAACTTGGGGTTTAGGTCCCAAGTGATGATTGTCAAACCAATGATCACTTATGGTGCAATTGCCTGGTGGCCGAAGGCTTTACAGAAAACGGCTTAGGCGAAGCTCTCTGGCTTAAGAAGACAGGCTTGTCTGGCCATTAGTGGTGCCGTCAGTACCACATCGTCAGCGGACATGAAGATCTTTCTAGATCTACCTACTCTCCACATTTTTCTGGAGAGAGAGGCTAGATGGACTACATATAGACTTGTGCATATAGTCAATTGCACAAATCAATTTAATGCAGAGTGCAACAAACTGACTTTATGCCTCCAACTGCCAAATACGAACTGCCTTATAAAATACTGTTCCCGAGTAGAGAGGACTGGATCCTCCTCGAGAAGGAAATATTAAGAGCAGATAGTTGTTGGTTCACAGATAGATCAGAAACACCTTCCGGTTCTGGTGCACGTGTTTTAAGTCACAGACCCAGGACAGAGATATAAATCTGCCTAGAACATATGCAACTGTATTTCAATATGAAATTTACGCTATTGAATTGTGTGCGGAGAGATTGGAAGTATACAACCACATACACAAGTCAATAAAAATATTCTTGGATAGTCTAGCGGCGTTGGAAGATCTTGGCTCCTACCAAGCAACGTTCAAATTGGTAGCAAATTGCCAAAAACGACTCTCCCCAATTGTCTCTGGTCTGGATTCCTGGCCATACTAGCCTGGGTGCTGCAAGCAGCTTCATCGGACCAGAACCTGTCATTGGCATCGCTTCAGGCTTTGCCAAACAAATATTGAACACCTGGATGGCAAGCAGATTTATGGACTTCTGGTAGAATCTTCCAGGATCGGCTCACTCCCAGGCGTTCATTCACCCTTCGGAACTTGAAATCAAACAGTTGTTGGACTATAGTAGGGATGAACTACGATGTCTAACAGGCCTTCGTACAGGTCACTGCCATTTGAGTCATCATATGCAGGGGATCGGACATTCAAAAGACAATGTATGTCGCCTCTATTTGCACATACTTTGTGTCAGCCCCGCTGGGGAATAATCATATTTTCAGAGTTCGGCATAGCCGTACTCTTACCATCTGACCTGAAAGACCACTCACCATACAAACTAATCGGCTTCGTTAGGAAGCTGGGTTTATTTGTTTGAGTGTGAATAGGTGTGAGCCACAATAAACCCTCTCAGGTTGCGGTGGAGGGTCGAATAGATCCACTCACTTTGAATTCAACCTAACCCAACAGTGAGCTGAATGTTTTGTCCTCCAGACTAGCATTAAGACTCAATATCTCAGAAATGTCGCCTTTCACTTGGATATGGGAACCTTCATTACGGATGAGGGATAGAGAGCTATCACATCGAATATGTCTCTTGTCGCGTATGTCACGTTGTTCTGGGATATTCCGGAATTTTTCAGAATGTTCCATACTATTCCTGAATATTCCAAGATGTTTCAGAATATTTCCAATATTATTTCCCTTCATGGACAAGCTGAGGTGGTACTATGTCCGAAAACTGATATGTTCTGCCATCCATACAGAGCCGGATCGTGTTTCTAGTTGTAGATAAATGGGATGTAGTGAAAGATATTACCAACTTTTGATTTTTCTATGAAGAAATTATTTCCAAAAACAAACAATAATTATCCCAACAGCTTTTGTGAAGATGGCCACTTAGTTTTCATTTGAGAATATTCATGCCCTATTTCATTGATATCGAGCTTGGGAAAATTTTTCGAAAAAACCTTACAGAAGAGGTTGGTTTCATTTTTCGAAAGTTATGATATTTTATCGAGTAGACAATATGGTTTTCGTAAGGATAATTCAACGTCTGATGCAATTGCCAGATTGACAGGGCTGATAAATAATGAAATTGACAAAAAAATCCTTCTATCTGTGTCTTCATCGATCTGGCAAAAGGTTTGAACATCGTTGGCCATTCAAAGCTACTGACAGTGTTCTCAAATATTAGCATTAGAGGAGTTGCTCATAAATTATTTGAGAGTTATTTATGTAACAGGAAACAATGCTTCAATATCAATGAAGCTATGATCAGTTATCAAATGATTACATATGGAGTGCCTCAAGGTGCTGTTTTGGAACCAACTCTCTTCAGTCTTTATATCAGTTATCTTTTCAAACAAGATGCGTGTGAGGAAATTGTGAGTTTCGCGAACGACACTGCCGTTTCCTGCGAAGGAACTGACTGGACCACTCTCAAAAATAACATTGAGGTTGACTTTCAAAATATAATAAATATCTTCAACGACAGACTTCTGACAATCAATTATAAAAATACTGGAAATACAACATGATGACAGAACCCTTCTGAAAATAGAGTCCGTCAAATATAACAAAATTTCACCCCAAATTTTTGGATATTTCCAAACAGTTTTTTCCGTAAGTTGATTTGAAGTATTTTCAATAACTTGACGGAACAATATATTTACTTTTGGTAATAAACACACAAAAAAACTGACAAATGCAAAAACCATGCTTTTTGGTTTTATTGTTGAAATAATCCATTATAAAAAGAAGTGATGAATACAGACATGAAATAATTGGTCAATTAGAGAAATAAAAGAACAAAAAACCAAATTTTAATAAAAAATTGAAAATTACTATGCCACTGCAGAAACTGCATTGACGCGAATTGACAGTACCGGACTCACGACCGGTGCTGAACACATTCTCTACAACTCAATATTATGTGACTCATACAGAGCCAACTTTTACAAATTTTACAAAAATAACGAGTTTTTTTCTTTTTGCAGTACTTGTAGTGCCTTTTTTTGTTGGGTGGAGGGTCAGGTTTTTCTTCAGTGTCGATTCCAGTATGTTTAGCTATTGCATTTCGAATGTAGGAATGTTATCCTAATATAGTAGCTCTGGACTGCATATGGTATTTTATTAACTCCAAACCCAAATTCTTGATATATAATCTTCTCTGTTTACTATGATTCTGATTCGGGTGGTTGTGCCTGATAATTATGAATGCATTCATGCTAGCAATGTTCAAAATACCGTAAAACACAACTAAAGGCCATCGTTTCGTATTCCTTGCAACATTATAACTGGAGCTCATTTTATCCACAATATCGACTCCACATTAAGTAGTGTTATAAAATAAAATAACTTCTGTTTTACCAGTTATTGGATCGATTGTATCACTCTTATGGAACGAAGATGTCATCAGCACATTTTTTCTCTTTCTGGGCACATATGAAAATGCCATCATATGAACACCAAACCCAAAAATGGAGGAGCCTACAGGACGATTTCCAGTAACAATTATTCTCATAAAATAACAACCTCCTATAAACTCTTTCCGTTCGCCGCCAGATGACATCATTCAAATGAAATTACATATGTATACTTGACAGGTACGAAAGATGGCAGATCTCGATAAAAATTATTTCAAACATATCAAGGTTTATTATATTCTGCAGAAACTAACAGACCACCGTCGTGCATCGAGAGTTAATAGAAAATATCTAAAAGTACTGTACCATGCTTTGACCGGAAGCTATAGTTCCTATGGAATCACATGTATCACATGGAGCCTCGAAAATACTCATCAATCATCCACAGAAAATTCAAAAGTCAGATATTGGTTTTTGCGATTATCTTGAGGCTGTATAGACATAAATCGTCGTTGGTACCTATTCCGCACCATCACAACACAAGGCATTAAACCAACGCTGTGATACCCAGAACTGAAAAAACGAAAGGACAGAAATGTTACACTTTTTTGGGACCAAAACTATTTAATGAGCTACCGCCCAAACTCAAAACGATCAACTCATACGAAATGTTCAAGAAAAAGATCAGAACTTGACTATTCACTATTCCGTTATAACACTAGAAAGCTTCATAGCTGCAAGCAGTGAATGTTATAGATTTGCATGAGGTGTTGCTCATAATATAATCTGCAGATGTTCTTCTGATATAATTATTTTAATACGATTTTAGTACCAAAATTTTCCCTTAATCTGATAAAAAACTCAATATTTTGGAAATGTGAGTTGATTGAAGCTTTAACAATCATATTTCACTTGAAATTGTTTAGCCTTATGTTCCAATTTTAATCTGCTAGTATTCATAAATTTTACATTTATATATTTTTATATTCAAACGAAATTAGACAATATTTGTATTCAAATGATGTTCACGTTAGATGTTCAACCAAATATTGATTTGGTTTGTTAATGAATCGTTCAGATCCACTTCGTTTTATGTTTAAACAGATCAGGAGAACATTTGTATTTGGGATGATTGTTCACGTTTAATGTTTGGACAAAGAATTCATTTCCTTGTGGTTTTTTCTGTTTTATTTATTCTCTGATTGGTAGAATTGAGATATGTAATGTAATATTAGGAATAAAACATTATTATTATCATTGTTATTACTCCTTATTTATTCCATTGATCATGAGAAATAATCTGAAACACTTGTACTAATCCCTATTTACATAAAAAATCGGCTAATTTTATAAAACGTTCACAGCACATTCATATTGTTTCAGGTGGTCTAACTCTCCACCTAGCGGAACTCCGGATACCAGCCCACGCCATTCGAAACCAGAGCGCTAGATTGGAGTGCCACTTCGACTTGGATGGAGAGACACTGTACTCTGTCAAGTGGTATAAGGATGGCAATGAATTTTACCGTTATGTCCCGCGAGATATGCCACCAACGCAGACATTTCCGCTTCCTGGAGTTACAGTAGATGTGAGTTCTTGTTTATTTTATTGTTTTTTCTTTCGGAGATAACTTTGAAATTACAAAAGTGGTCATTCCTAATGAGGATGAGGAAATCCCAACCAGGATCCAAATCTGATTTTTTTGAAATATGTATACACAACTCATTCCAATCAAGTAAGAGCGATGACATATCTTATGAAGACGCCATCTATGGGATCGACAGAGAACTCAATCGTCGAAAATTAAAAATGAACGGGTAGCTTCAATGTATTCGGGCTCTATTCTACCACTTTCCATCTATTTCAAAACAGAATACACCACAAAGTTACTGTATAGTGATTTCAAATGAGACGAGTCACTCAGAACAAGTCAATTGATATTGAAATTGAGACACGAGTTGAAAACTATTGTATAGCGCTTTGAGCTTGTGATAAGTTATTTTACGATTATGACTTTGTCTTAGACGGGTGTTACCCGCTCAGTTTGGCATCAGTTCAGTCCATGACCTTGATCACGAATGAACTGAAGACACATTGATTGACCCATGAACGACATCACTCACTCGTCATAATTATGAATGATGGAATAATGTCGTTTATGAGTCAATCAGTTTGTCATCAGTTCATTCATGAACAAGGTCATGGACTGAACTGATGCCAAACTGAGCGTGTAACACCCGTCATAGTGTTAACCCAGAAGCAGACCCAGTAAGTTGAAGATATAAACGGATATGGCATATAAAATCATCTACCTGAGTAAAACTTTCTACACGAAACCATGTTTTTTTGAATACCCATTTATTCTTCTTCTGAATCGTTAGCAATTCGTTCATTTCACTACAGTTGCTATGGTGAACTGTACAATAATTGAGTGCGGGAAAAGCATATACATAGTATAGATTCATCAAAATATCCATCGTGAAAGTTCAGCGAAAATTCCAAATGACGATTGAGTACTCTATTCAAAACAAAATCACTCACACTAGACTCAATTGATCAAGAACAAGATAAAACTAATACGACAGTATTGGTTTTATTTAGTATTGTTACTAATACTACAGTATTAGTTTTATCTTGTTCGAGAATGTTTGTCAGTAACAATGTCAAAGTTCAAAATTTCGTCAAATTGAACGTTCATTCTTATTGTTGTTGAGTTTATTCCTGACTTATTGATTATTGAATTTTTAGTTCTACCTGTGAATGAACAAGTGAAGCAATTTCAACCGTGCTAACTGAAAATATAATGTGCCATATCAGTTTCTAAAATGGAAAAAGCGTAATTGGAATCTTTTGAAGAAATTATTCAGTTATTAAAGAGTTTAGACATTGAAATATACGAAAAAAGGGGTACTTCCCGAACAACTGCTATTATGAAAATTGAATCATATAGAAATAACTTTTTTCTATTCATTTTGTACCCCAAACTTCGTTATGGAACATCCGTAACATGTCCGTCATTGCCCATGTAGACCATGGAAAATCAACTCTTACCGACTCCCTTGTATCTAAAGCTAGTATTATTGCTGGAGCTGAAGTTGGAGAAACCCGATTTACTGATACCAGGAAAGATGAACAGGAACGTTAGAGACGGTCGGTCGATAGCCGGTCGGTTCGACGTGGGTGCTTTGTTCACTCACTCAAATCGACCGCCGTGTTGGTCGATTTTCACATGCTATCGTCCAACCCGTGTTGGGAATCACACGTTAAAAGGTGAGACCTCGTTAGTCCTTAGTTCACACAAGTTTAGGCTACTGAGAGTTGTCATTTTTAGGGGTGCGACAGCTGGTTAACGGAAAACAGATTTTTTTTAAACAGATTAGAACATGTAACGCTACACCATACGATGAGTGAAAGAGTTATGAAATAAAAATCCACTTACATCCTCAATGTCGTGCTCAAAATAGTTAAAGTACAAAGTGAATAGGTGAAAGTGATCCTGTTATAAGTCAACGTTCATATGAAAGTAGCTTGTAAAGTACTTTTTTTGCTGTTATCCAATGTTCATGTGATAGCAGTCATTCAAAGAGGGTTTTTTCCAGTTTGTGTCTAAAAGTAATTTTTATTCAAGCTTTGAAATAATCAATTTTGAACTGAATTGCTTTTTCTTCTGGAGAAGCTACAAAGTTTTTGTGTTGAGATGAAGCTTTAAATTCTCTATAATAAATCACTTCTGAGATCAAATGGACAGCAGTCATCAAATGTAATTCCTTCAAACATTTTATAGGTATATCTGTTTTGTGTATTCAAGGGCTGAACGTCAATCGTACATACAGTAGTTGTATTTGTCGAACAACAATGTGTTTATTGACTCTATTTTGATAAATCTCAATAAGCTGGCGTTTACACAAACTAAATCTGTTTGTGTGTGATGCCATGTAGACACAAAGCAAACATTAGATTTGAATGGAACCGTACCTGTGCATCTAAACAATTGGATGATTGATAGTATCACTTTGAAACAAAGGAATAGTAATTGAATTCGATTTCCAGATACATATTCAGAAGTTTTCTGGACGAAATTCCTTTAATTTTTTTTTAGTATATGAAAATTTAAACACATCGTCACTTATTTTTAAAGTACAAAGTGAATCTATTATTGTCTGATAAAAACAAGAATTGGCCGATACGCAAACGTTATAGCTACTTGCGAAGTATCTGTCATATAATAGTTTTTATAGGACAGCTACAGATATACCGAAATTTTGCCAATTCATTTCGTGTTCTATAAAACTGCTCTATGTACTGCTAAAATCTGTTGAAAATAAATCTGTAACAATCTTTTTGTCCGTTTACCAGCTGTTGCCCCCCCTACGATCGACAACTCTCAAAGTCGAAACTTGTCCGAGCTATGTACTAACGAGGTCTTTCTTTTCAACGTGTGATTCCTATTACGGGTTGCACAAACGTGATTCAAATATATTGGTGTCTAATATATTTTTGAGTGAAGTACCTAATGGAGAAGTAAACTTCATTGACTACATAATTCAGGAGACACAAAATTTCTAGGACTTCATATTGATTAATTTTCGAAATGGAACAAACAGATTGATTATACAGCTAACAAACTTAGCAAAATTTCGTATGGACTAAGGGTGGTTCACAAATATCTCAACAAAGAATCGGTGAAAATTTTATATTTTTCCAATTTTGAGTTAGTAGCTAGATATGGAATCATATTTTGGGGAAGCAATAGTGATATAAATGAAATATTTATAATTCAGAAAAAAGAAATCAAAATGATGAGTAATTTGAAGTATAATCAATCGTGTAGAAATGTCTTCAAGAATAACGGGATAATGACGATATATGCTCTTTATATTTATGAATGCTTAATGTTTGTATTTAGAAATAGGCATCTGTTCTTTAACAATATCAATCAACATTCCTATGGAACAAGAAGAAATGATTTCGTGCTCCCTATACATAGGTTAACCACAATAGAAAAAACTCCTCATTACATGTCAATGAAGCTATACAATAAATTGCCTGATCGAATCAAAGATTTGAGGAGTATAAAGAAATCTAAGAGAGAAATAAAAAAATATTTAATAGATTTAGAACCATTTAGTGTTGATGACTTTTTAGACCAAACCGAATTAAAGAAATGTATATATTTATGAGTATATGTAGTCTTTTTCTTTTTTTTGTTGTTGACATTATTTCATTGTATGTTGTCTGTGTACAAACTTTAATAGTCGGCATATTTTTGTAATGAAGAGTATTATTATTATTATTATTATTTTTCACCGTAGTGTGCGCTGGTCAGGCCCTATGCCCCGAAGCCCCGATGCATTCGGGAAGGCGCGCCAGCATTATCAACCAATGACCACCCCCCACACCGTGGGGTAAGTGATCATTGGGTCCGAGAATCATGTGCGCTGAGCAAGAGCAATCAACATTCGTTTTGGCGTATTCAAGATATCATCGAAGAAGGTACTATCCATAGAGTCTCATGAGATATTTACCAACTGCAGGTTCTACATCACCTCGAGATATTATCTGCACCGACTCAAAATTATTACGAATCAAGTCACTGCTCTCAGAACTAATTATTTTTTGTTTCATCTCTGATGAAAGATATGAAAATGCCTTGTTTTCTCTATCGAAGAATCCATAAGGAAATTCACTTACGCTCGTGGACACAAACACCGTGATTAGGGAAAATTCAGAACAGCCTAAAACACGTTCTCCCTTGCATCCATCAATTTCTAACTCCCGCAACCACACACGATCGAACGTCGTAGTCCTCCAAATTAGTATACTTTCTGTATCCTTGCGCATCGTAGAAAGCGTCCTCAGGATGGCACGACACCATTAGAGATTCAGCAGAAATTTTATTGCTGACTGAAATAGATCAAATTGCGAACGGTTTCCCTTCCTATAAACATGAAACTTGGCATTCGTGTTCGCTGGCATATAAAGTTGACGACGACGACCCAGAACTGCAAACAATGCCTGGAGAAGCTCGCGTCCTATTGAAAGGTCGCAGTAAAGAAACTCACCTACATGCTTATCGATATAGGAAAGGGACTCAGACTGAAACTTACAAAAAGATTCCATCACAGAAGCGGTTGAAGAAAATATAATAGCTGTAACGGAAAGGCAAATGATAATCTGAACTTTATTCTGACTGTTTATGAGCAGAATCAGAATGAACTTGTTTCATGCTATGGAAAATGATACTGGTTTGCTTATAGACTGATCGAGTTAGGGGTATATTGAACTTATCAAGCCTTATTGGTCCCAAAATCACTTTATATTTGCAGAATGATTCGAAAATCAAGAATTTGAATTGGCCGCGTGTCTGTTGACCAATTGAATAGATCGTGTCTAGAGCGGAGTTGCCAAGTGTCTTGATTTTCAATATCCAATCACATATCTTATGATCCAATTTGACAGACGCTATTTTTGTTATTATTGTTGTCATCTCGGTGTGAATACAACTGTTACAATTATATAAATACAGAACGTTTTTTTGTAAAACGTAAGTCTCGGAGGGTACCTATTTTGCTGCATATTCTGTGTCATTAGTTTACATTCCGAAAAATATTTTTTCAGGTTATTTTTGGATTGATATGTTCTGGAGTAATTCTACATTTCACTGTACATATTTTTGCTTCTCTTTTCAGTCACCATACTGCTCTTTGGCCGAGATAAAATGAAAATTGAATCAAAACTTTCCATCCTTCGATGAAAGACAAAGTCTGGAATGAATGTCATATAAATAAAAGGGACCTACTAAATATACCACCTTCCGTTTCAATTTTTCATTCTTCATTTCGGTACCAAAGTATTGCAAATTTTTCAAGTAAAATTCATCGAACATTTCAAAATCAACTCTTGGTAAGTTGTCGGGAGTCAGCTTTAACAAAACTAGGCTCAATATTCATTTTGAAATTATTTTAACGAAATTTCAGATGACATTCGTCTCACACGTCACCATGAATATCTTCTTGCTCTGATGATTGAGAAGAACTAGATGAGACGCTTTAGCCAGTATCAGCCTGATTTTGGGACATGAAAAATCCAAAAGATTCATCGTGTTTATTGTTAACTTTCGGCAAGTCCATTTTTTCTTCAATTTATCGTAAACCAGCACATACACATATTATCATTCATAATTCAACACTGATCTTGATTTGATCATTGGGCTATCAAGTGAACATGATTTGAAAGTTAATACTGATAAAACAATGATGATGCATTTTGGATCCCAGAAAAATCGTAAATTTGCAGAAAACAATTTCCATTTAGAACTAGGCCATACTATCTTGACTCCTATCAATAAAGCTAAAAACTTAGGCGTGATGCTTGACACTGATCTCAGAGTCATATTGGAAATTTAATGAAAACGTATATGTCATTGAAACTGTTATACTGTAATCGTTTTATTTTGAGCCAACCTCTAAAAAGAATACTCTGTTATAGTTTGGTACTGAGCCATTTCAACTACTGTGAATTCATATATGCCCCATACTTCAGATAAAAAAGAATACAAAATGTGCAAAATTCTTGTTGCCGCCTAATTTATGGACTTCATGGGTATGATTCAAGCCTGAAAAACTGAAGCCTTCAAAAACTCCCGCTGGCTCAATATGAAAAACCGTATGATCCATCATTTGGGTTGTTTTGTTCATAAATTGATTACCCTTCCTTATTTTCCCGTTTCAATACAAAAACTAATTCTGCGTGAAAACATCAACTCAAGAAACATTAGACATACAAACAAATTAACTGTATCACAACATCGCACTGCACAGTTTCAGAGATCATTTGTTTTTGGTGCTGTAAAACTCTATAACTCATTGCCCGAGCAGTTGAAAAGATTCAATGTCAGGAAATTCAAATACAAATAAAAAAATTATATCTATGAGAGTCAGTAATGTCAACTTTCGCTCATTGGACAAATTAATAGATAACAGATCAATTCAATTTAATTATTCATCAACTCTCTTCAGAGGATAATCGCAAATTATTATTTTAATTTTGTTCCTTATTTCGTGGTATCATCACTGTTAATTGCCTTTCATTTATGTATGTTCGCGTGCATTATGGAGTGGTGCTTGTTGGTTGAGTTAGACTTCGCCAATGAGTACCAGAATCTCATGTAAATCATTTTCATTTCTGAATGTATCTTTGTATTACCGATTTATTATTGTTATTATCATTATACTTTCATGGGAAGCGGTCAGGTGACTTAGCACATTCGAGTCCACCAAGAGCGGTACATGTCAAAAATACTCGACGGACTGTGGATGCTCATCGTTCTGAGGTTCAACTTAATACATCTTCAACTTCATTGTTCATGAACTCTTCCTTTTAGAGATCTGCGTTCATGTGAAATAAACTTCCTGAGAACATTTTTCCAAATGGATTTAATCTCCAGCGATTCAAATCCAATGTGAATCACTACTTCCGCACAGGCACTGCTCTCAGAGTGCCTTATGGATTTTCCTGTAGTGCTTTTGTTTTGTCTTGAGAAAGAATGAATACTTCTACGAGTATTTTCTGATTTGAACACATTCCATTTCAACAGTAAAAGCTGTCTAGACAACTCCAGACTTCTGGATCTATACCTTTTTATCTGTCTGCGAACCTTCATAAAAATATAATGAAAAAATGGATTCACTGCAGGCAATACTTCAATCCAACGTTCAACCCAATTATTTCATTCGACTTACTGAGTTCCCAATGCATATTCCACTATTTTCTGACAACGTACTCATTGAACCTTCTATCCTGCTCGAACACTCTCCAACGTTCCGTTCTCGAGCAAATAGCTTGTAGTTACTACGTGTAAATTCCTGCAGCGAAATTGCCGTAATAGATATAACGCATTGTAACCCCCAAAGTACCAAAGCTGAGATATTAGCGCAGTATTTCTCTTCTTACAACATCCTCTTATCATAATGTCTTCTTCGTCGGGAATATCTCATATCTGCGTAATACCAGATTTAATTTCCAGTTTCCTCGATGCCGGAATGACTGAATAAATATTCTGAAGTCGTTACTTTCAACGCTGTTGTCTTAGGTTTTCTCTCGTCCTCTTCGGATCAGGGAAAGAAGTTTATCGATTTTCCCTGTTTATGCTCTATCGGGAAATATTTGTTCCGTGGTTGTTGACGAAACTGGGATAAAACATCACAATAAGTAGCTTTGTAGACACGCATAATATACGATCTTATGCAAGCTGAAATTGTCAATGTGATTGCACTTTCAGATGGTGGCTGGTTGAGTTCACATAGATGACATTGATAATTCTGTGAATATCGATTTTCAATTGGACGATTTCTCAGCAACCTTCTATACTTCCAATTTTGTGGGTGGGAGAATCTAAGTTGATGACGTTGACAACTCAACATTTCGACCTAAATCGACTGAATTTCGACATCAAACTCAAAATAACTACTCCAAACTTGAAACTGAAATTTTGAGAAATCAATATTATGACATTCAAATTGACGTTTCGACTCTAATCTGGGAATTTCGAATTTATAGTCGAAATATCAAAATATTGAGTTCAAAGCCTCATTAATCTTTATCGATCCCATAGATAGCGCCCTTGCTAGAAATTATGACTTCAAACTTGGAATTTCGACTTTAAAGATGGAATTTCGAAATTAAAGTCAAAATTACGACCGGTAACTCAAAATTTCGACTATAATTTTGAAATCATGACTTTGAACTCAAAGTTATGACTTTGAATTGGAAAATGTGTTTCAATCTGGATATTCGGAATTCAAGTAAAAATTTTCAGTTTCAATTTATTAAAAACTTCATTACAAAAATCATTAGGCCCTTCTGCGCTTCCCTAGTCTGTATCTTATCTGAGAAAGAGGAATTTTCTCAATGGTGTTACCAGTGATTTGGTACTTTTAGACCATCAGTGACGTTGACAGCTCCATAGTTATCCTGTTCTTGATTCTCAATCGGTCATCATTTTCTCAGCAACCTTTTCCACTTCCGATTCTGTCTGTCTGTCTGTCTTTTTCCTAAGAGAGATGGACCTTTTTCAATTATTTCAGCTTCAATTGAGTTTTCCAGAGTAGTGAAAAACCCCATGTTGATGACGGTGACAGCTTCGTGGTTATGCTGTTTTCGATTCTCCATTCGTCATCTTTTTCACAGAAACCTCCTCTACTCACGATTTTGTCTGTCGATCTTCCGTCTGAGAAAGAATAACTTTTCCAATGGTATCACCGTGGAAAAAGTCATGTTGACGACATTGATATCGCCATGGTTACCCTGTTCTCTATCTTATATTTGTCTTATTTTTGTCCATGAAAGAGAAACTTTTCCGATGAGATCATTGTTGATCTGGTATCTTTAGACTAGTTGGTGGAAGGAAGAATGTTGATGACGTCCGTGATTACCGTGTTTTCTACCCTCAATTTGCCTCTCTATAAAAAATCGCCTTTATATGCAGGTGGTAACTTATATAATAAAATACCGACTGATTTTAAATCAATTGAAAGTCCTTCAGAATTTTAAAGACAATTGAAATTATTTCTCTGCAAAAACTGTTTCTACAGTATTGATGAATTTTTAAACTACCAGCAATCCGTTTCCAATATTTATTTCCATCTGAAGGTAGTTGCACTATTTTTATATCTTAAGTTATTACCCTTATTATTATTTGTGTTTGATTGTATTGTACTATTTTTTGACATGTTCTATCCGATCTTTTTTGGATAACAGAATGAATTTGTATACTATTCTATTCCCTTCCCTTCCCTTTCCTTTCCTTCCCTTCCCTTCCCTTCCCTTCCCTTCCCTTCCCTTCCCTTCCCTTCCCTTCCACACCTTCAATTATTGGTTCAAATTTCATTATTTTAATGATTATTATTATGGAAGTGGAAATGATCTCTGCCATGAGGTCTGAAAATAATGTTACGATGCATGAAATATCCAAATGTTTGTTCATTATCGGTTTTTAAATAATATGAAAACGAGACTTTATGGTTTCGAGTATTAAGAAAAAAATACAAACTTTGAATAATCAATACGTGTTTTCATCAGTTCAATGGATATCATGTGATGTGAGATATATCAACGATGTTGAGAGTTCAAGCAAATAATTCAAATAATTGAGCTTTTTGCATCCTTGAAAATTGTCTTCTGTATGTACCTGACATAACGTTGTTTTGGATTACTCAAATATCTGTTCATTTCCTGTTCCTAAATGATCAATCCTAATGAAATAGGTAGATTTTGCTAAAAAAATACTGCAGAATATTACTTTCAAAAATTGTTTTTTCAACACTGAAACTGTAGCCTAGGCAGCATCCATCATATCAAATCCAGAAAATCCGGTACACCACAATGTAGTAGCACAGCGTTTCAAAATTGTTTTCGCAAAAAAAATTAGAGCAGACTCACCTTTTTATCTAAGATATAACCAGTATCTTTCGAGTCTCCTACTCAAACAACCAAGTACTTTCTCCATTCCCAATACACTCAATTTTCCTCCTGGATATTCCCTCGAGCCAACATTGAATATGGACTGCTACAATTTGACAAAAGTAATACAAATAATTCCAAAATAATCAATATAATATTCAACCAGCTTCTGGAGCAATACGAAGACTCGTCTCCATTATACACTGACGCATATAAAACGGAAGATGGAGTGGGTGCAGCTTTCACCAGCTCTGATTTCAGCTGCTCATTTAAATCATCGCAAGAAAACATAATATTCACATATGCTATTTGGAGAGCATTAAAGTACATGGAGGAAGCAATTACACAACTATACACCAGTCATATCATCTTGCTTCTGAAAAACATATTTTCATCCAGATTGTGTGGGTCCTTTCACACATTGGCATAGTAGCGAAAGAAGCAATTACTGACCCGCTAAGGGTATATCTAGCAAATCAGGAATAGCAAGTAACACTATAGTCACTATAGTGACACTATAGTCACTTGCTATTCCAGATTTGCTGGTTTCCCCTCGCTGTATGTAAATAGCAGAGCAAGTCAAGTCAAGTCAAGTCAAAAATGCTAATTGAGCTTCAGGATAAATACAAAATATTGTGGAAGTGTGTTTTGTGTGGGACCCTGCTATAGGCTTATGCCTCTTCTGGTGTAGCAGAGCATGTTTGGACCCATCAACATAACATCGAAGGGTCCCAAGCTGAGATCATACACAAAGAGGAGCATTGGTTTAGGAGGAAATTCAAAGAAGGCGCCTTCATGTTATCCAACAATGTATTCAGCCAAGCTAGCGTAGAAATACACAACATATGTCAACCCATGATCAAGCGAAAAATGGCCAACTTTCGCCAAACGGTCTTCTCCCACCAAACCAGTGAAGAAAAGCAGAGATAAGTGAAAGTCCAGTCATCACCCACAGACAATTGTGGATACTATAACAATCTAAACGTCGTAAAGTAACTTGGCTTGGAATTTCTTTATTTAACTTTATTTATTTATTTTTATTTTTTGTTCAATTTGTTCCATTTTTACTTGTATTTTATTCCCCTATTATTTTATTTCAGGTTTTTTTGCTTGAAATAATTATTTTTTGAGCTATTCATTTTTATTCTTGTTCTTTAATTTCTTGATTCTCCTTTTTTAGTCCTTTCAGGGATATCAAACCATTTTATTTGATGTCACTCAATGGAAGTCCGAACTAATGAAATTCATCATGAAACATTGTCAATCACTTTCGGATGGATTTCCATTGTGTAATCTAATATAAATTGATTTGAAATTCCTGAAATTATTAAAAGGATTACCCGAAAATAACAATTTTGTTTGAACAAAAAACTGAAATCATACAAAAATAACATAAAACCAAACAACAACCAAAAAGACAAAAATTGAAATATCAATAAAAGCTGAAAATGAAAAAATGAAAAATAAGAATAAAAATTGAAAGATTCCAAACCAAGTTATGACACGACGTTGCGATTGTTAGTATGTACAACCGTCTTCGCGTGATAACTGGACCTATCCCCTCTTCTCTTTCTCCGCTTCATTGGTTTTTGCGGGAGATGATCGTTTGGCGGGAGTTGGTCGATTTTCGTTTGATTATAGGTTTCCATATGTTACGGATCTCTGAGGTCCAGTTATCACCCGAAGACGATTGTGGATACTAACAATCGAAACGTCGTGACATAACTTGGTTTGGAATCTTATAATTTTTATTTTTAATTTTTTGTTAATGATAATTTTTAATTTTCAGTTTTTATTATTATTTCAATTTTTATTTTCTTGGTTGTTTTTTTGGTTTTATGTTATTTTTTTGTAATTTCAGTTTTTTTTTTCAAATAAAATTGTTATTTTCGGGTAATCTATTTGATAATTTTTCATGAATTCCAAATCAATTTATATTATATTAGAAAATGGATGTCCGATCTGATGAAATACACCACGAAACATTGTCAACCACCTTCAAACAAACAATTGTCAATCACCTTCAAACAATAGATGACATATTAGGAGATGAATGTGATATTGATAATCAATTAGCTTTCCTCAGAAATACCAATTTGTTACATACTTTCACAAACATGTAAATCATCTACAAGTCGCTAATAACCCTATAGGTGGATGCGACTGTAAATAAATAAATAATAATAAAAAAAAACAATAAACCTGTTTCATCATAATAGTCCACTGTATTCATATTCAAAACATTTTTTTTCAACGTTCCGAATACATCAACACAAATACAGAATTTTTTCTAATGAAAAATTAGGCATTTACAGCAGCTCAAAAAAAATCAGTTTTAAGATATTTATGATGTTCAAAATTTCATCAAATATTCCAAGCGTGAAAAAAGTTCTTATTTAATATTTGTAATCAAAAGTCTTTCGTAACATAATTTATAATTTGTTCCATGAGGAATCAAAATAATAAGGAAGTGTTCTCCCTTTCTCTTGCCGTTGAGGAAGGAAATCATCGAGTTGGCCACTCCACCTTTATCGGAAAATATTTGTTTTCGATTGTTGAGGTGGTTTAGATAAATTTCGGTTTGTTTGTTACCAAGCAATTGCGTGTTTGTAATATCATGCTATCATCAATTCAATGTTCACTCAATGTGGTGGTAATCTGCATGGAAAATTGTGTTTTAATATTTTATGTGAGATGAATACAATTGTGGCGATATCAGAAGCGAATATCATGCTCCGAAGGTTATATTATAACTGCTGTGATGATGCCTAAACCGTATTTTTACGAATCAGGAAATGAAAAATCAAATAAAAAATAATGGGTCAGATAACCAACCTGAATTCCCATTTTCCCGCATACACTATAATGATAATGAAAATAATTTATTTGCCCATAATATTTAGATGTACAACTAAGTGAGTAACAATAATAATAGCAACTGAAATAGAAAACCCATAAAAAGTGAAAACAAGTGCATGGGTATGCTATTAAAACTTAAGCCTGATTTATAAAATGTAACAATGAAATGAAAATAATAATAATAAATATAATAAAAGTGCATATGTTCAGATTATGTAGATATGTATGTTTTAAATAGGAAACGACCAGTGAATACTTTCATTTGGGATTTTTCTGTAAATTATCGGACAATAGATAGGAGAGGAATCTTTGGTTTTTTTGTAGTTCCAATCTTTGGTATTCTGGTTGTTTGCTTTTTCAATCGAGTATTGTATGATGAAAAAGTAAGAAATTTCTTGCTTCCTGAGAGCTATCTTGGCGTGAGGTGCCTATACCAGTATAGAGTTTCTTCCTTCCTCTGTTTGGAAGACTCCCTCATCCTTTTTTTTGTATCAAGATGGAGTAGTAGAAAGCCAAAAACTTTCTTTCCCAAAAATTATTAGTTATCCCACCCCAAACAAATATGCCATAGTTTATATGTATTTGGGCTAAGCTTGCATAAATTATGTTCATTTGTGGCGAGTCGAATAACTTTTGATAAAGTTTGAATTTTGTTATTAAGGATCTCAATTTTTTTGTTACGTATTCAGCGTATTTGTGCCATCTAAGGTTTTGATCTATAATGAGGCCTAGAGTGATCATCTTGAAGATGATCACTTGTTGATCGAAACACGGGTCGAGGTTTCAAAATAACGGTTTGGTGTTGGGAAAAAAACTCCAGTAATATTCTTGAATTTTTATTCAAAAGCTGAGAAAATATCGTTTTTTATTTCTCACTACAGCAAGTTCTTTGATATTATTTTCGCAGATAATGTCCTTATGCCTCCATACTGAACTGAGAGAAAATGGCTACTAAACCGCCATTTCGAAAGGAAGGGATCCCGGTGTTGAATGATTGAAGAAAGTATACCATTTGAAATTTTTGAGTTGAGTTCATTTCGGATTGAAGCAAAATAAATTTTCAGTTGTGTGTATGATGATTTCGTTTTCGTTCGGTATATAATAATAATAATGATAATGAAAATAATAATAATAATAACTCGACGTGAAGACCCGAAAAATGATGCATCTGCATAGGAATTTGCATCCCAAATCGTCCGTTCCGCGGTTGTACTTCCCCCGACAACAGGAAGGCCTGTAAAGTCGTCAGGAGTTCGGATCCTCTTCTCTGTATGGTTCGTTACTATGAGTGAGCAGGAATTGTAGCCTTTCTCTTTAGGGCAGCTGCCCGAGCAGCTGATGAACTCGGTATAGTTTTCGACACTGAACGAGGGGACCACAACTCCGTCACCGAGGTGGAACCTGTTCAGCAAAAAGCTCAGATAAAAGCCGCAGAGATCACCTCACTCCTGCGGAAACACGAGGATAAGCCAATGCATGGGGTCTTCTTCAATAACATTGGATACCCTGGCTTATCAAAGCAACTGACGTTCGCTTTTCTCAGGTCGAGTGGGTGGAAGTCGTAAACTGAAGGGTTCATCATGGCTTGCCAGGATGGTGTCTTCAACACCTCAGTCTACCGCAGTC
The DNA here is from genome assembly GCF_000500325.1 of Leptinotarsa decemlineata. Classification (NCBI taxonomy): domain Eukaryota; kingdom Metazoa; phylum Arthropoda; class Insecta; order Coleoptera; family Chrysomelidae; genus Leptinotarsa; species Leptinotarsa decemlineata. The sequence continues at coordinate 559,853 of NW_019289447.1, forward strand.
GCGTGATGGTTATAGAGATTCTTGACACACGGTGCAGGGCTTGCCGCGAGGCGCCCGAGACTTTAATGCACTTGCTATCAGCATGTCCAGCATATGCGGTCTCGGCCTATATCCATGGACATAACGTCGGCCCTAAGAGTGCTATATTACCATCCACGGTACTCTTACGGTATTGACGAGACACCGGTATTGCCCTACGCTCCGGGGATATTGAATCCGTTGTGGGGAACGGGAAGTGCCGAATTTATTGGAACTATTCGTTCCCCACCCTCAGGCTCATACAAGCTAATGAGCCTGAAGTAGTCCTTCTCGACCACCAGAAAAGAGGAGGAAAAACGGATAAAATATCGAGATTTTCTCTTCGAACTCCACAGACTCTATCCAGATCACTCTGTCGAAATGGTTGTTCTGATTATTGGAGTCCTTGGTGGAATAATGTCCTCTCTACTCTCGAATCTTGATATCATACCGGCTTGCCAAACTAAGGCAGAAATCTCAGCCGCACAGATGTAGAAGGCTGTCATTCTTGGCTCACTACGCTTGCTCTGGACAAATGATTCTCGGACCCAATGATCACTTACCCCACGGAGTGGGGAGTGGTCATTGGTTGATGATGCTGGCGCGCCCTCCTGAATGTATCGGGGCTTCGGGGGATAGGGCCTAACCAGCGCACACTACGATGGAGAAAAAAATAATAACCGTCTTCATTATTTTCAAAAAATATATAAAAAAAACAAGATTGAGGAAATACATCAACAGAAAATTTTTAAAACAAAGGGCACACTGAACTGTCAATATATACAGCTAATGCGCATTATGACATCAGGTATAACTGATTGGCATAATTCTCATCCACCAAGATATTTTGTTGAAATCTTTTTGATCGATTTTTGTGCAATTTAATACGGTGAGTTGGAGACTAATTGAATAAGGATTCGCTACTGAACACATTTCCATTTATGATATCATTAGCCTTTAATTTCACCGCAACAGAACATTGCAAACCCTGCCTTTCGAATTTGGACAACGCCGAATTGACTGGCACTTCAATAGGGTTATTAAAAATTATTAGGTCCAAGCAAGGACCAACAACGCACTTAAGCGTCTGTTCATTTACGCCTGGGAGATGTTATTTCGGGTAACTACCGCTTTCAATTGTTATTAGGTATCCGATGTTTTTCACGTGTTGATATTTCTTCATCTTGAACTTCGTTCTATTCTATATTTCATCGGAATTTATTGAATTGTTTGAAATTTCATATCTACTGTTTTTTCAAAGGTATTTTCTGTTGAGGGATCAGTGTTTTCCTAAACGTCATCATCAGACATCAAAATCTGTGAATGCTCATAAAATCGTTTCATGAAGAATGTTTTCAAAAAAACTGATCAATACAGTTTATTGTATGATTTTCACTATAAAAGGGTTTAACCCTCTTATAGTGAAAATCATACAATAAACTGTATTGATTAGTTTTTATAAATGTGGATTCTCATCAAATATCGGCTGTTCTATTCAATTAAAAATGTTTTCATTGAATACCATTTGAAACCCAGGATAATGAATTGGAGACGTACAGGTTGGTTTACCTCTTTATTGACGGAATTAGTAATTTGTTTCCTTATTATTTTAACACTTGTTCAACCCAGATTCTCAGATCATTTAATCAATTGAAACATCATAATATTACTGAACAAAATGTCGTTTTGGTTGGGTCTGAAGTGGGTGACTTCAAGCCCCAACCTATAATAGCTCAGAGTCGGTAATCATAGTTGAGTGATACCTACTTTGGAAGGTTCATCAATTCTGTATCCAACACTGTAACTCTTCTGAGATCACGACTGAACAAAAAAAATCATAAAATATTCGACCTGAGCTTTTGCTATATCCTTATCTTCTCATATTCCTTATATTCTGAAGTATATCAAGTACCAGAAGTGAATTTCATTAGTTCGCCATTGCCTAATATGATACAACATGATCCTAAAATCCCTGAAAGAATTGATAAAATCAAGTGAATAGTTGGAAATAACAATTATATTTGGCAATAAATCCTGAAACGAAAATACAATAAAATAAAAATAATGTCTTACGGCGGAACATCGATGTATACCAGTGAGGATGACAGTGTTCCATGTAAGTGCAATTTGTTACTATTCACTTGAAGTAGAACTCATGTGAATGATACCTGATTTTATTCCACATCGGATGTTTGAAATACAAGCTGCGTAGAGAAAAGTATCTTCTGTATAATTCAGTGTTCATATAGAAGTATTTGTTTCGAAAGATTTTTTTCCTTTCGTGTAATTCAATGTTTATATGAAAGTAGCTGTTTCAGGAGGACTTTCTTTCTATTTGTGTCTGAAAGTTACTTCTTTGCATGATCTACACATCCATTTATAGAGTTACTTATTTTAAAATTGATTACTTCCTTCCTTTCTTCGGAAGATTCCCTCATCTTTTTTTGTATCAAGATGTAGTAGTAGAAAGCCAAAAACTTCCTTTCCCAAAAATGATTCACTCCTGAAAATATAACCCCTTGAATTCTAATCAAAATACAAATTGATTGACTACAGAGTAAAGGAAAAATTAAAAAGAATGAAAATGAAATCAAGCAAGCATTAAACACGAAGTGTAAAATTGAAAATATTACAAACCAAGTTACTTCACTCAAGCCGTCACAACCAGTGCTTATACTCACCTACGTCAGAAAATTGTTGGAGAAAATGAAGAAAAGTGGGTCCATGTACAACATCAGAATATGCTTCAGATCCGGAAGCACAATCCATAGCAGCCTCACAGAAAACAGGCCACCAAACGCGGACTGCGACTTCAAAAATTGGTTTTGCTGTATACCCTGTGATTGCGGCAAACCTTATATCGGTGAAACAAAGAGGCATTGGGAAGTCCGCATTGCTGAACACAAGAAGAACACACAATGAAAAGAAATCAGCAAATTGGCAGTAGCAGAGCTTATTTGAACTCATCAACATAACATCAAATGGTCCCAAGCTGAGATCATCCACAGAAAAAAATACTGGTTGAAGAGAGAGTTCAAAGAAGCGGCATATATGTTGTCCAACGACGCATCCCACCAAATCATTGTAGAAATACGCAACATATGGAAATAAGTAATCGAACGGAAAACGTTCAAATCTTGTAAAACGGTCAAGTCCCGCCAAATGGCCAACTTCCACTAACCAGTAAAGCGGAGAGAGAAAAGAGGGGTTAGTTGAAAGAGCTCGAATAACATATGAATAGTCCATCTCTTGAAGGAATAGTCTAGTCATCACCCGAAGACGATTGTGGATACTGATAATCGAAACTTGGTTTGAAATCTCTTCAATTTATTTTTAATGCTCGCTCATCTCATTCATTTTTACTCTGTTGTGTTTTTTTTCTGTAACTTATTATTTTTTTTTTTTATTATTCTATTGTATTTACATTTCAGGTTCCATTGCTCAATAAAATTGATAAATTAATGAAACATTGTCAACCATTTTCAAACAAGTACTAGTAAGCTAGAGCACCTTTTAGTTTCTTTCCGTAAATTATCCACAGTATAAATTGGAAAATCTGGGTAGTCATTCTGTAGAACCTTTATCTTCAATCCATCTACTCAGTAAGTTATTAATGAGGAAGTGTCACAATGGCATAACGCAATGACGAGGAGTCTGATCTTGTTGAAAAACTACCCCATTTCCCAATAGACGATCGAACTGAATGCAGATCCCAAGTATCAAGCTTGGCATCTGCAAATTGAAAAATCATATATCATTCCAATGTTCCAAATCTCTTGTCCAACATTCGGTTTTTTCTTCAAGACAAAACACAAGCATACAGGAAAATCTTTGAGGCGTTCTCAAAGCGGTGCCTGTGCGAAAGTAGTGATTCACATTGGATTTGAATCGCTGGAGAATGAATCTATTTGGAAAAACGTTCTCAGGAAATTTTCTCTACACAAACGCCGTTCTTTATATGGAAGAGTTCTTCAACAGTGAAGTTTGAGGTGTTCAAAGTAAATTCGTCAAACAATTGGCGCGTAAACGTGACATTTCTATAATCAATGGAAATTTACTTCCAGTTGTCAACAAATATTCTTTGTTTTCTCTTACAGATAGAAAAAAAAGTCAGATATATTAATGCTCTACAAATTATTCAATAAACGTGTCGATTGTCCTACGTTGATAACAGATATTTCATTGAATACACCTTGTAGAGACTTGCAGCAATTCAGGAAAAAACTCTCCTTTATGTAGAATTGTCAGGAACTTCAATACTCATTGCAATGATATTGAAAAACTGAGGTTGCCTTTCCTTAGATTTCAAAAGTAGGTATGTGAAATCTATTTTCATTCATAATTTATTATTGGTTTTTCATATACTGTTTTTTTTTTACTTTTTTGTTAATATTCATTACTATAAGTATAGTGTAATGTACTTAGCATTTATATTTTGTTTACTCATTACCTTTCATATGTGAAATGAGAATATATTTTGGATTTATCCTGTTTGTATCCCTATTTGTGTGATAAATAAATTAAAAAATAAATAAATACATACTAAGTTGAACATTGAAGAAGGAAGAACACCTTTATTGTAAGATAGGTTGAAGTGTACAAAATACTTTCGCGAGTTCATTTGCGCACTTTTTAAGTACGGTGACGGGCATTTGAGGGAATTGAATGTGAAATTGAACGACAAGCAGTGATGTACTCCAGATCTAGATTATCAGGCATAATCTAAGAGGATTTGGGAAAATTCCGTCGAAATTATCTCCGTTCAATTTGTGAATCATTTTTATTTTGTTAGTGCAAATTTGTGTCGATGAAGAAATTTGAAAGAATGTGTATGACTCAGTTTTATTGCTACAACTTAGTCAGAGACTAAGGCAACGAAGACTAGAACTGCAATATTATTGCCTTCGTTATTGACTTCTCTTGAACGGTCTATAATTGAAACCACAAGTTTATATGAATGTATGTAATACTTCCATCCAATACATATTCATGTCTCACATTCTTGTTGAACGCAAGAGCAAAGATCCTTGAAGATTTTTCATTTTTGCTGTAAAAACACACTATTTCATTTCCTTCTGAAACAAACATGAAACAAAAACTGATTATCGGAATAGTGTGTGATCTGAATTCAAACACAGCAAAAATTGAAATACCTACTAATAGAAATCACATTGTTCATCGTTGTTATATCAAAATGAAATGGATACAGAATTGAAACACCATCAAATTATTTGAAATTTCTGACCGAAGGGTTATCGAAGAAGGGGGAGTGGTTAACAATGGATTGGCAGGAGAGATTGAGGTCTTCAAACCAAAGGACTCGCTGAGCAAAATGTTAAGCAGTACGCCCCTGACAAGAAGCTAAAACTGCGGTAGAGGAGACTGTGAAGGACATCCTCAACAAGCCGGGAGAGGAAATTGAGCAGCTGAGAGACGACCTGAATAAAACCATTTTCCTTGAGGGAACCAGTGAAGCGGACTCAGAAGTAGGTATAGTTGAAGGAACCAGCAATGTCGAAAATGCACGCTATATGTTGGCTAGGATTGGGAAGATGGTTGAAACTATACAGGGGGCAACTAGGTACTCCGGAGGGAAAATTCAATTTAACAGAGATGAACAGCTGACAGTAAGTAACAGATAATGGGAGTGACAGGCAGAGTGGGAAGCAAAATAGCTCAACTAGAAATGAGGAAGTACTTATTGAACGAGAGAATGAAAGGATTAGAAAGAAAGGTAAGAATATGTGACAACGAAAGGGAGACATTAAGAGCAGTGAGATTGGAGGTTATGGTAGGTTGGATGAACGGATTCGGGGAAGAGTGGAAAAGTATGAAGGCGACAGTAGAAAATTTCATGAAAGGCAAACCCAAGCCGATTTGAACAAAAAGGAAGGAAACTTCGGTGGAGAGGACGACACTGATGGAAAATACATCGTTTGAACGGAGCGAAGTAGGAGGAATCGATTGGTTCACAATAACCAAAATGAACACGGACATAGACACTGACGCCGACTTCCAGAACGCGACAGAAATTCGACGCAAGAGAAGGAAGATCAAAAATAGGGATAAGCGAACATACGCAAGTGACCTCACTAAAACAAAGACAATAAGACCTGGATGGACTACGCCAACTGCACTTGATGAAGAGATCTCTACATTTTGGGATACAAAACTACGGTCCAGTAACAATATCTATAGAACGACTCTAACTTTTCATAACCATATTAACAAAATTGTTTTCACTTCCAGTTTGAGCATATTTCTCACCTCAATGACTCATTCTGTCGGATTACTCAACCATTGGTCTTTAACCGTAACCTTCGTTACCGAACTGATTCTCATATATCACTGGTTTTCAATTAGAATGTAGCAGAATTCTCGAAGCCCTACTTCTGCATCCACCCACGACCTTAAAAATCGGACAAAACCGAATTGGCCGCCACAACAATGGGGATATTAAAAATTATTAGGTCCCAGCAAAGACCTCTAACACACTCCTGCGTCTATTCATCGACGCTCGAGAGATAACATTCCGGGTAACAGTAATTTCAAATTGTTGTTAGCCTACGTTGTTCAAGTGTTGATATTCCTGCATTGGAGCAATTCCAGATATCTCTTTCACTTTTGTACCTCACCACCACATTCGCACTACATAACAAGAGCGATAGACATTCTCTGAGGTATGGTCGGGGAATTGGGAATTGTAATTCATGCGGAGATCAGGTAATAACAGGCAGTTGGGAAACAGCGAGGAGTTGTGGAAGTTTGTCCATTCACGCTCCACGGGCATTTACGTTTCGGACTTTCCTGGACAAACATTGGTTTTGATTCAATTAGTCTTGATTGGAAGAGGAGAGGATCTCCTATTGTTTGAAGAGATTTATGTAATTGTTCCAATATTTTGATAGAGCCTGTTTTCTTTTATTGATTTCTCTTGACTTTTTGGGTTTTTGACCTTCCAAAGTCTTGAAAATTTGATGAAACTAGGTCGGCAGAGAATCTGATTGAGTATACGAGTACAATGGAAGGCAAACTGAGGAGTTCACCTCGAAAAATAACTGAGTAATATAAACCTCTGGAGGGTCGGTGACTTTCTGTACCAATATATTTGTAAAAAGCTAACGTTTCCAAAGACTTTCTTGGCTTTCACTCCTCCATCTTTATACAAAAAATTGTAGAAAACTTTCAAAGGAAGGAAGCAACTGAGTTTAAATAAACTTTCCACGAAGTTATACAGATCATGCAGAGAAATGATTTCCAGATGTAAAATGGAAGAAAAAGCTCTGATGGAACAACTTCTTTCACATAAACATTGAATTACAGTGTAATATGTTTGTGTAATTGTTACACAAAAAGAAATGTACTTTTGAAACTACTTTTATATTAACATTGAACTTAATTAGACATAATTCATAGGAAGAACAGACTTCAAAAATTCAGAATGAAAAACTTTCCTATAGAATCATCAGCAACTATCTGGAGAATTTTACCAATGAAGCACTCATTTCATGAGTGTTTCATGTCACTCATATTACGATGACAGTATGTAAAGACATCCATAGATTTATTTGATTTGATCCCAATCGTAGCAATCTTGTTTGAATTGGAGAAGGTATTTCTGAGGAAGAATGAGGTTTATCTTCTTAGAGAAAACCGATGCCTGTGTTTTCGTAGCATTGAATGAAACCTGGTTACCTACACCCCAATTTGAAATCCCTTTTAGATCCTCATTGAGATATGCAACCTCCTGCTGCCGGTGAAGATGTGCATCTCCAGTCGATGTCTTGAAATCCAAATAGAATGCTGTCGTCAGCAAAGCAATACAGGGTGCAACTGAATAAGTGTAAAACATTCAAGGAGGTGATTCCTCATTGAAAAAAAGATAGGATCTTTCATATAAAGAAACTTCATTGGAGCATCCCTTGTTAAGATACAGCCCCTTATTGGGGGTACATAAAATTTGTGTAACAATTTTTTTCACAAGCACTGAAAAAGTTACAACATTGAAATTATTCTGACGTTTTGTACTACCAAAAAGACACTTAGCCAGTAATTTATTTGATTTACCCCATGGTTGTGAGGGGTGAAAAACGCAAACCCTAAAATTTATTTCCAATGTAACTTTTTGTCTTATTATTTGTTTACCATTTGAAAAAATATTTCCGATAACCTGTTTCATTCTTGACAAAAAATGTATCTTGAATTTTTTGCCCAAAATAAACCAGTTCGCAACAAAAAATTATTTTACGAACAACTACAGTGATACATCGTCATAAATGCGAACTCAACATGTAGAAATCATAGTAAATGTTCAATATGTCTACCTTCAGACATTACGCATGCGTCTAGATGTTGACGCATTGAGCCATGTATCCGCTCAAATATTCCTGGAGTCTCTCTGATTACCCTGCACGCATCGATGATGCAGTTTCTTAAGTCCTCTACATCGCGAACAGGAGTACGATAAACCAAATGCTGTAAATGGCCCCAAATAAAGAAATCGATTGGGTTGAGATCCGGAGATCGAGTGGGCCATCTTTGTGGTCCTCCTCGACCTGTCCATTGATTTGCATATGTTTCAGTTAAATGCTGACGTGCTACTTAACTAAAATGGACGGGAACTCCATCATATATGAAAGACATATCCCTTCTGATGCCCAAAGGAACTTCCTCTAGCAGTACTGGATGCACTTCTCTCAAAAATTGAACGTATGCCTCACCATTTAATCGAGAAGGTAGAAAATGAGGCCCAATGAAATCATCCCCAATAACTCTGAGCCACAAGTTATGAGAAAACTGTTCTTGATGGTTAGTTTCGACAATAGCGTGAGGGTTTTCATCAGCCCATATATGTGGTAATTATGAAAATTAATAATCTTCTTCCGAGAAAAACTATATTCGTCTGTGAATTCTATCGTCTTCAGAAAGTGCCAATTTCTTCTAATCATTTCCAGCATCCAATTGCAAAATTCAAGACGGTTCGGAAAGTCTCGCGGTAACAGTACTTGTACTCGTTGCAGATGGTGAGAGTATTGAAGTTGTTCCTTTAAAATTCGAAATACCGGCATATGATCAACATTTAGGTGGAAAGCAATCTTTCTAGTACTGGAAGTAGGTTGTTCTTCAGTCAAATTAAGTACTGCTTCCTCAAGCTGTGGTGTTCGTTCTTCTCGATGGCGACCACAATCCTGCGTTCTTTTGTCGAATGAACCATATTCTCGTAATCGTTGATGAAGTCGAGCAAATATTCTATGTGAAGGATGTTGTCGTTGAGAATACATTTCAGCATATCTTCCAGAAGCTTCTAACCCATTCCCCTGCGATAGACCGTAAACGTAATGCATATCAGCCATTTCCTCATTTGTGTATGCCATTTTAATGACAAGTGGGTTATTAAAGTAACAAATTAAGAACAGAACAACAACACAAAATTAGTATTAATTCAATTTCGAAAATTCACAAAATGACAGCGTTATACCAATATAATTGTCACTATCGCTAATAGCGACCTACTAGATAGATTAGTTTCGTATTTTCGCATTTATGACGATGTATCTCTGTAGTTGTTCGTGAAATAATTTTTTGCTGCGAACTGGTTTATTTTGGGCAAAAAACCCAAGAGACATTTTTGTTAAGAATGCAACAGGCTGTTGGAAATAAATTTTTGAATGGTAAGCAAATAATAAGACAAAAAATTACATTGGAAATAAATTTCAGGGGTTGCGTTTTCCACACCTTACAACCATGGGGTAAACCAAATAAATTTCTAGATAAGTGTCTTATTGCTGGTAAAAAACGTCAGGTTAATTCAATATTGTAACTTCATCAGTGCTTGTGAAAAAAATTGTTATACAAATTTTATATACCCCCTTCAAGGGGCTGTATCTCAACAAGGGATGCTCCAATGAAATTTCTTCATACGAAAGATCCTATCTTCCTTCCGATGAGGAATCACCTCTCTAATTGTTTTACACTTATTCAGTTACACCCTGTATTTTGAATTCTTGTTTTTTTCCTACAAGTCGTTGATATACAATGGAAAGAGGTTGAAGACAATATGGTTTTCTAGGAAATACCATCTTCGACGGTTGAAGTATTCGAAATATATCCATCGATGATCACTTGCAGGGAACGTTCGTTCAAGAAGCTGGGATGCCATACACATAAATGATTCGACAAGCCATAGCATCGAAGTTTGGCCACATAGCATCGAAGTTTGGCCAGCAAACCCTTATGCTACATTCACCTGACTAAACGTTGTCGAAAAGTGATATTTGGCAATGTGAATTCTAGTGTGGGAATAGTAGGTGGTGCCTTTCCCAGAAAATCGACTGTGAAGTGGGACGCAAATTGTACAGCTAGTAGATTTGCTTTTTCTACATCTGTTGTTGCAATTGAACCATCCGCTTGTGATATCAGTGGAAATGTGGATTTTGTGAAGTTTTGATAAACAGCCTCAGCTACCGACAATAGGGATTTAGACCCATTGGGATTGGCAAGCAGTTTACCTCGAATTCTCTGATTGAGAAGCCCTTTGCTTCCATTTATTTCAAGTTTGCAGTTGTTGCGAGCATCAATAAACGGTTATTGGCACTGGGATTCTTGCGTCACTGCCGGTAGGCTAAATTTTTGGAGGTGAGAGCATGTGTTGTTTGCCGTTAGAACTTCTTTTCATTGAGGAAGGAATATACGCATCCATGGATGATAGTTAAAGATGTTTTGAAAATTTAAACATTATGAAGGAAGTTTCACAAACTCATCGAATGGACATTTAGTGAACTAATTACCAATTCCTCACTTGAATATGTTATGGATTTTCATCAAGTATCGGCCGATTCCATCACAGATCATCCTTCATATAACCCCAGAAGAACAATAAAATTTCAACTTCAGAGAAAAGTGCGCATTTATCAGTTCGAAGAGAAATTAATTTGGATATCCAAGATGGGTTTCAATCTGAAAACTAAAACCATAAATACGTTTTCCCGACAGTTTTGATGAAAATACTTTTAAGGATGCTTTCAGCGCGTAGCGAACGAGTATGAAGCAGAATATGATTGTTGCTTCGACTGTAAATTATCTTTATGTTTTTCTCGAAGTTTCCTTGAGACATAAATCAAAATTTAGCGAAGGCGTACTCGAGGAGAAGCTCGCTTAAGGGATAACGAATTCTAAAAGTGATTCATTTCCATATATAATTAAAATACCACCAATACACGGGTGCTTGCCATATAAAAGAAAAATTGCATCTTGAATGCCTTTTCAGTATAATGAGATGGCTTTCGACATGGAACGCAGTTTTATTAAAAATGTTGAAGAAAACAGGTGAGAGTTGTTATTTTTCTATAGCTGTATCACTACTAGGTTAACTAGCTGTCACCCTCCTACGAAGGACAACTCTCAAAAGTCGAAACTTGTGCCAGCTAAGGACTAACGAGGTCCTATTTTTCAACGTGTGATTCTAGAGAAAGGTTCCTGTGCATAATCATTCAATTATTCATCTGAATTTGTTGAAATCTGAAGAAGTTATGAGAAGTCGATGCTATACCCATTTTAATGTTTGAAGTAATAGAGACGTTTATTCTGGTTATCAGTTCGATAGTTACCTTAAGCATTTTATGCATATCATAATTTCCTTTTATTCTGTATAACTTGATTTAATATTTGAATACTTTCCGCAAAATTAAAACATACAAGGAAATCAACCCAAGTGGTCTGACAAAACTGATGCAACACGCGTGATGTGAAATGAAAGGCAGAAAATAAAGTCAAAAATTGGCGATAAGAGAAAATTGAATTTTCTTGATAAAGACTATTCGGCTGATTTTGAGAATCTGTGAGAGAATTATATTCTCCTCAGTAGATATTTTGTTGTAAAATTGAATTTGGGTCCCACCAGTTCGTAGATCCAGCCTGTTATAGGATGAACATGTTTCCATCTACATACACGATCAACGGTAGGGCAGATTCACTAGTTTGGACTTCCACTGTCTAATATATAGAATGATTTGAAATCCCTGAGACACCTAAAGGAGACGAATTAAAAAATGAATAGCTGAAAATGAAAATTATACCAAGCAAAAACCTGAAATGTAATAACAGTGAAATTAAATAGAAGTGACAATAGAACAATTGAACAAGAATTAAATAAGAATGAAGAAATGAAAAAAGGAAATAAAAATACAAAATTAAGAGATTCCAAGACACGTTAGTTTACGACGTTTCGATTGTTGGTATCTACAATCGTCTTCGGGTGATGAATTTTATTTTTTCTTCTCTCATTTCTTTATTTTATTTAATTTTTGTTCAGTTGTTCTATTTTTTTGTATTTCATTTCACTGTTATTTCATTTCAGGTTTTTGCCTAATATTATTTTTATTTTCAGCTATTCATTTTTTAATTCTTCTCTAATAGGTGTCTCAGGGATTTCAAATCATTTTATATGGTAGGACAGTGAGTTCGCAGCCAAAGGCTCTAGTTAATCAAAGCCATTACTGCTACATCAACTCGATTTTGCAGGCACTGATCGTATTTCCACCACTCTATAACTCACTGAACAGTCTTCGAACGAGAGAATGAAATCTACCCCGATTATATTTTGAACGTGTCGTTTTCTGGAACAGTTTCCTCAGCTACCTTCCTACCCGAAAGACGGGAGAGTGGATAAAAATTCCAAGAATGTCCAAGAAGTTTCAATCAACACTGGCATTCCATTCGGTCCGACGTAGATTTATAAAATGTTGCATAACATGCAGACTGACGGATCAAGAGTAGACAAAGATGCAGAAGAGTTTCTAGGTTTTTTTTTGAATAGATTCAATGATGAAATGTTTGAGCTAGAGGAGTTGGTTGGATATAATATTGTAGATGAAAAATCTCTCGCTGACTCTGTTTTGAGCAATTATTCAAATAATAAATGGGACATAATGAAATCGAAAAATAAAGGACATCCAACCAGAAGGATCTACTTTACTAGTTCACCGATAAGTGACATCTTCGGGGGGCAACTAAAGTAGAGCATTCATCGTAACGGGGACCACATTACTGAGAATATCCATCATTTTCTCACCCTGCCACTCAACATTGAGAAGACTGTTAGAGAAGCGCTCAAGGTACTCGTCTCCACGAACAGTTTAGAGGGGCTGACTTCGTCGAAAACAAACGGGAAGGTCGAAGCAAATTATGCTCTGCAAACTTCCCCTCATCCCATTTTGCATCTGAAGTTTTTCGAATACAGCCATGACCGTTGCACAAAATTATCAAGGATTTGGATTAAGAATTCGTCTTGAAGCCTGATTCAACATTGGTATCTTCGAAAACGCAGTCTCCAACAAAGAAGCAATACAAGCTATTCGCCGTCGTTTACCACGAAGGCAAAAATGCCAACATTGGACACTACGTGACCGATGCCTTTCACGTCGGCTCCAACTGCTGGATAAAGTACGACGATTTTTCGGTCAAGGCCGTGTAGGAAGAATACTTACTAAAAACCCAGGTAACGCGAGTTGCCTGTTTGCTGTTCAACAGGAAAAGCAATAGGATCCAATCTAAATAATTCCCCCTGGGAGGATGAGATTGCTGCTTTCAGGTACGTAGAGTTCAGCGTCTGGACTCTTACTGAATTTCTCTTTTGAGTTTTTATCGAATTTGATTTTTTGTTGGTTTGGATGGACATAACACTCCAAAAAGGGGGGCAAACCTCGGACACGTGTTTCTGGCTATTGGCCTCATCAGCGCGGTGCAGCCAAGTGTAAAGATGAGCAACACTTGTTTGCCGAAAGCAGGAAACAACATAGACGCACGGAGTCAATAACAGAAGCCAACCGCACATTTGTGGTTCCAGTTAGAAGACCTAGAATACCCAGGCTACATCTAACATGACCACGTAGGCAGCTATAGCTACCTGCGTGACATCCGGGTCCAGGATATAAATACAGAGAGAGATTTTATCGAGTGTGTATGATACAAATAAAAAAATGTAACAAATAGTGGATATAACACTCCAAAAAGGGGGGCAAACCGCGGACACGTGTTTCTGGCTATTGGCCTCATCAGCGCGGTGCAGCCAAGTGTAAAGATGGGCAACACTTGTTTGCCGAAAGCAGGAAACAACATAGACGCACGGAGTAAATAACAGAAGCCAACCGTACATTTTTATTAATTTTTTTTCTAAAATTTTTGCAATGTTGGTAATCAGAGGAATTGGTTTATAGTTTTCCATCTGTAATTCATCCTCATTTTTAACTAGTGGCTTCACGAGTCCAACCTTGAGCAATTTTGGGAAGTAACTCCTATCAAAACAGCAGTAAAACAAATAAATCAAGGGGATTTTTACCTCATCGGATATATGTTTCAAAGTTTCTGCTCGTGAATGATCGTGATCAGTCAATTTTTTTTGGTTCTAACTCATGATAATTTCGTTTACTTCACTAGATCTCTATTGGATAGTTTCCTTGTTTCACACTTGAGTGTGAATAGTCATTTTTCAATTGAAAATTGAATAATTCCAAAGTGAAAATGAAATGTTTTCAATATTAGGTATTTGGTATAGTTTTCGACTGATATCAATCCCAGGAAATTCATTTTTAGGCAGTGAGTGAATGATGAAATGCTCTCAATATTCATCAAGAAAAATTCGAGTGGATTCGGAACTCGACTTTTATTGAAATTTTAATTTAGTTCTTTGGAGATTCAATAACTTCGGAGTGTTAGTTGCTTCTTAAAAATAAAACAGTATCAGGTGACGACTAGAATAATTTTGAAATTAGTCATTCACATACTGTTGAAGTCGGTGATAGTAGAAAGAGTCAATATTTCTACTGAATATTATTTTTGGTTAAGCATACAATTCTTCATACCCGCTACTGATTCATCGCTAGTGCAAAACTATTCAAAATATGGAGATATAACCATTGAATGCATTCCAGAAGCAGTGAAGATAGTCGGATATGACAGCAAGAACAACAAAACTCTATCGAAGTTAGAGACAGTTTGGGAAATGCATCGCTACATTCATAATCCCACAGGAATTGGAGAACGACTTATTTTGAATTCGAAATAAGAGGAAATAGTCATGTATAGACGGCGGATATGGAAATACAGAAATTCTATATTTATCGTTAGTTTCGTTCGATGAATTCTCGGACAATTGAGTACTCTTGGGTATTTTCCGATGATAATGGGAAAAATGCACTTTCGACTGTACTCATATTCGATCGAGTCTACCGGGAACATTAGGGAATTTTCAGTTATTTCCTGGCAATTTGTTCATAGAAGAGTAATGGACAAGCTCGAAACCAAAAACATCAATTAACCTTCAATGTATTCATAAATTCATTGAACTACAACGTTCACAATGAGTATGGAAGGCTGAAGAAAATTCATTATAACGTATAAAAAAACACATCCTAATGTGAGAATCTGAAAGTTTTCAAAACCGGTGTTTCGCTATACTCATACGATATCATCTTCGGGCTTTACAATACTGTTCGTTCAAATTCTGTGTTGTGTTTTCGTAATAATCATCATGAATATCAACATCTGCCATATTTCTGCATGATGTATTCGTTACCTGAATTATTCACAAATGTAGGAACAACTCATAAGCCTGGAGAATAATGAATAACAATAATTCTTACCTGAGTAATTTACCTACTTTTAAGATCTTTCCTGAATATCAATTTCCACGTTGCAAAATAGTTTAATGAAGGGACACAATTGACACTATTGAATATAGGATAGCAAAAACTAACTTCTGTCCAATTTCTACTGACATTTTTATTCGTTTCGACCGGTTTCTGTTTATTTAACCATGAAACCATTCACTTCAAATCCATTTGAACCTCTGAAAAATGAATAGGTCATCAATTGAACAAGTCAAATCTATGTAATCATTGTGCAATGATCTCGAATTTTTTCATCTATTGATTTCTGAAAATTCCAATAGGTTGAGTTTTGAACTTTTCATGCAATACGACATAATCGTGATTGAACTCGTGTCCCTCTGCTAAAAGGTGATTAGCAAATGGTAATTTGGTCTTTCTCTTCAAAAAAGTATTTCTACATTCTTTCATTCTTTAAGAAAAAGCCCTTCCGGTTTGTCCGATATAAAATTTTGGACAAGAACCACAAGTCAACTTGTGAAATCCCGATTCATCCGACATAAGTTTTTCCTTCATTGTTTTCGATGAAATTGAAAATAATTTCGAGCTAGGCAGTCTGTGAACTTTCCAATGTGTTTTTTGAATACGAAAACTTTTCTCATTTGAATACAAGGCCGCTCTAATGGAACCAGATGTCTCAAAAAGTGTTAAAAATCAACCTGAAGCATGAAAGATAGACCTGTACCTCTGACTTAGAATAACTTTGAAACAAGTACTCTTCCCAAAAAATATTCTTGATGTGCGTTTCACCAACTGAGTTGACGTCTTCAGGAAATGAAGTACAGTATACGAGTAAACTTCATCTTCTGATTGATTCAATATGAAACAGATCGACTTGAACATCATTTGGAATTGAAAAAGAGATATTTCTAGGAAAGATTCGTTTTTGGTAAAAAAACTTTCAGGCTTTCTACTTCACCATCATTGAACAAACAAGAGAAACTTCCAATGAAAACGAGTGAGTGATCACTTTCAATAGAAACTGTTAACAAAAATGTGTAGATCATGAGCAGACGTTTCTCAAAATAGAAAGCTTTGAATTCGGTATAGGACCAGATCAATGAAATACAGTGGAATGTTGGTACATTCAAAGTCGAGCACGAAACAAAATGTGAAACAGAAAAAATATAGAAAAAGTACGGTTTGTTAAATTGGAAAATTATGGATTGTCATTGGGTTCAAAGAAGTTTCTCTGAACTGCTTCTCCTGCTCCTACTGGATCCCATCCTAGTTTGCATAGTTTGCATAGGTATTACTTTCTTGATTAGTTTCAATTGAAATGATCAATACGGAAAAATTGATAAGTCTCAATTATAAGTTTATTTAATCACCACTGAGTTATTTTTCAGTGTATTCCGTGTTTGACTTCATTATATCCATTGTGGAACATAATTTTGGATTATCGCTCCCAACATTTTCAGACAATTTTAATTAATTATATTGCTGTTCTTCCAAGCGATTTCATTCGGATTATGGAAAATTATACATCACAGAATCATTTGAAATTTCAACAATATCTACTAAATATTACACAATGTTTCAAAATAAGCACTCAGTTTGATGTTACGAATTATTATGCTTGAATCAGCTTTTATATTGGTGGTATGAATGAGAAAATTTTTATCATCACGTATTTCATCTGAATTAGAAATGTATAACATTTCATTATCAAAGCGTTTGAAATACTCGATAGTCAGACTGAAGAATTCTTCCTGGTTGAATTTGGTTTTCATTTCCACTTTCATAGACTTGAGTTGAAAAGAGTTTATTTTTAGGTGAAACCAGTTTTTAAAAAATGCTTTCTACGTCTTTATCATCGCACAAAAAATCTGGAAAATTTCTTGGGAAAAGAATGAATGAAATTACTGATTGAAGGATTCTTCCTGGTTTAATTTGGTTTCCATATATAAAATGGCTAGTTATTTGGATAATTTTAGAAATGGTTGGTATGAAAATCCAATCGATAACATTTTCACTTTCATAGACTTCAGTTGAAAAGAGTTTATTTTTAGGAGGAACCAGTTTGAAAAAAAAATTTCTACGTCTTTATCATCGAACAAAAAATGTGGGAAATTTCTTGGAGAAAGAATAAATGAAATTACTGCATTGGAGAATTTTCATAAAGATATGCAAAGCATGCATTGAAGTTCCTTTTGAAAATAACTACATTCACGTGAACATTGAAATATATGGAAGAAATATTTTATTGTATTAGTTTGTAAATGTCCTTGTAGGACGAAACTGCAGTGAAGTTTTTTTTGGTACCTTGGGAGCTGTCTGACTTGTTAATTTAGTCCAAGTCTCCAAAAAACACTGCAGCCTCTTGGGCTTATTGCGTTTATTCTCCCATCTTCTCATGACACCCATTCCATCAGTCTCGTTCCCTGTACAAGTTTGTACAGGTTCCGTGTTGGATGTTCGTCATATTCTTCTTAACGTAATTTCGTACTTCCATATATTGCCTGCCTCCTATGATTCAGTGCCTCACATTCGCATAAGATGTGTAGAGCTGTTTCTATCCCTCCGTTGCATAATCTGCAGCTGAGGTCTCCGTTGTACAGCCCCATTTTATTCAGGTGTCCTCTAGGCGGACAAGTAACATTAGTTACGCAGTAACGTTAGTTACGAATACAAGTGGTATATAAACTCAGTGAGTTTTAATTCTCATATTTAAAAGAAATAGTCGTTCCAAAACAATCACTTCCATTATTCTGGAATTCATGAAAATTCGTTATGGAATTGAAACGATAAAAATGAATATACGGCATAATGTATGGAAGAATATTGGAATAGAATTCCACTCACACGGAATACTATAATCCTTGATGGTGTGATTCGAAATTTCCTCCTTTTTTTGTGATGATAGAGAAGACAGAAAGCATTCCTACCAATAACCTTCCATAGATGCGTCATTTAAAAACTTTTGTGTAATTGAGTTACATAAAATCAATATTCAATTCCACTGTTTCAGAACAATATTTCAGATATAATAATTAGTCTTTTTATTACAAAACATAATGCTTCTCTCTAAACCTATTTGATCATTTTCATAAAATCATGTAATAACTCAAACGGTATTATTCAAAAAGATAGTGTTGAAATAAACAATTGCCCATAAATAGGTTCAATTCAATACATGAATAACCGAAATCAAATCTACATTTTTTGCTGATTATCCACGGCTGTTGGAATTGAATTGTGGTTATCAATAACAATTATTTATTACCAATATTCATTGAGTAATTGATACATTTGTGTCGCTACTATTTGGACAGATTTGGTAGAAAAAACTGAAATCAATTTCATTATTTCATTTTATCGAGTGTTTATGAAATAGCTTGTGAAAACAGAATCAATGGATTCCGTTTCTGAGAAGTACAGAAGTGATTAATACATAAAATGTATTCATTTATGATTTCGCCAGAAGATTTGATTGTTGGGTTTATTAAATTTTGAAGGCGAATGGACGTTTCGACAAAATACTTGATAGAGAAGAGGATGTATGACTGTCCACTGCTCATATTCCTGTAGATGTGAACTATTCTGTGGATGACATGTAGAGAAAATGATATCAAGGTATGTGATAATTCCACAAAAAACTTTTATATGTCAATTCCAGTCACCACTTCATGGTTTTTCGAAACGGAAAGGTCAAAAAAGTATAAATATTTTTTATAATACAAATTCTTCAACTTCTCAATTTTTCATCATTTAGGGGGCCTATCTCTCGAGTAGTGAAAATATTTTCCAAAAAACAAATTGACGTCACATTGGCCTAATTTTCCATTCAAGTACATGTCTGATTGGAATTCACATCTGTGTATGTCGCAAGAAACTTCTTATTTTCGGTTTGAAAGTGATAGTGGCCGCATCATATCAACGTTTGATTTGAGTTGATATGAAATTTTTTTAATTGAGCTTATTTTTTCAGAAATTTGATTTTTGAATCACCTCTTTCGGAACTCTCACCTACAGAGTAGAGCAAAAAGAGCGTATGTGGCTTATGAGCAATGTCGGAGGATAGTGGGACGCGCATGGGGTCTTTCACGCCGTGTGGTCACCTGGATCTAGACTGCAATGATAAGACCTATGTTAACGTACAGAGCCATCGCATGGGGACCGACATTTCTACAAGCAATGGTCATCCAAATACAGCCATATCAAATACAACGACTGGCTTGTTTAAACATGACAGAAGCCATGAGACCAACCGCGGCAATGGAATTCATTTCTAGAGCTTACATTGAGGAGGTGCGTTAATGGCCATGTTATGATTGCGCAGGGCTGGTGTAAACTTCGAAGTGAGAATGGGTCAATTGAGGCTGAGCCTATGGCGAGAAGCGCCCATTGCGCAACCTCTGCTGCAGGCAAACAGTGATGTAATAGAACCCAGGTTTGTGTTTCATAAACCCTACAAAATACAAATGAAACAGAACACAGAGTCGAATTCTACAAATGCAATACGCATATGAAGGGTCAGAATGTCAGAAGGGTCAGAATGTGGACTGTACTCCAGATCACTAAGCCTAAAGATTAAATGGAAAATGGAAAGGAATACCAGCGTGGTTGGAATAGAACTGGCTTGTATGTCAGTAGCCCTAAAAGAAATAACCAGGAAAGAAATTTCTGGCAAAAACATAACACTCTGCACTGATAGCAGACAAGCCCTATTAGCCTTGAACAGACAATGTGTTACCCCAGGGCTAGTACTAGAATGCCACCAAGATTCAGCCAAAGACTCTGTAGTTAATAACATTATCCTGAGGTGGATCAAAGGTCACAATAGAAGGAAAGGTAATCGCATAGCCAAGTCTTTAGCCAAGGAAGCGCCTGGACTAAGAATTTTAGGACCCAGTGCACCAACAGCAACACCAACACCAACAGACTTCGAAAATTGCGCAACTAGCCAAACGTTACACCCATGCTCAATCCCTTAAGAGATGGAATGAAATTGAAGAATGTAGTTTTGCCAGGATCACCCTGGGCGCTCCTGGAAAGCTGGCGCCGAAGAAATATCTGGCGATGACCAGAAAAAATCTACGTTTATCCACTTTCGGCATTTATCCATCATTATATTTCCCATACCTTCTTCTAAGTTTTCTATATTTTCTGATTCATCGAATCAGCTACGAACTCTCCACTGAAATGTAAACATTAATGTGCACCAGTAACCATTGTGTTTGCATGAGCCAGATAATCCTCTTAAGACCTTACGTGATATTCCCATTCATCTCCTAGTTTTACACGAATTTCTTGTGAAAGCAACCCGATGCTTGTTAATACACGTCCTTAATGAGGGGATGTATCAGGATATAAACAACGTGAGACTATATTAGATGTACCATCAGGAGATTTACTATGAAATGGCAATTATAATGATTATAATCCTACTGTTTTCTATGATGAAAAATTGGGAGGACGTTAACTACAAGCGTTTCATGATGTAGGTACTATAAATGATATTTAGGGTTAAATTATCAGAAGTAGTCGAGTGGCATTTTTCTGGCTGAAATGAAAATCAACATCTGCTGATTCTCTTTTTTTTTCCTATAAAAAACAAAATCTGGTCACCATCGAAAGTACTATTTTGAAACCATATTCCAATAATAATAATGGTAATAATATTGATTCACCATTTACGATAAATAGTGTTTATGTAGTAGATTCGATTTAGATCAGATTGTCTTCAGCCCATGGTGTCAGCCCATGGCCTGATTCACGGCGACCTTTTCAGATCTATTGTGATGCTCCTTGGTTATTAGAGCTCATTTTCTAACTTGATCTCTTCGATAAGAATCCACAGCCTTGACATTGACCCCTTCATATAGCTGGCAGTCTCTGGTTTTCCTTCCCCGCATCTTGCGTGTCTCAGCCTTGCAATTGCTTCGCATTCACAGAGCACATGCAGTGTGGTTTCTTCCTCTCCTTGACAGAACCTGCAATGGGTTTCTTCTGTCAGACCTATGTTGCTTATATGTTTCTTGAGTCGGCTATGTCACGTTAGTAGACCCATTACTACCCTTACAACCTCATGGTTGTGGTTTAGCAGGTCTTCCGTGAATCTGGGGGATGGTTTCTTTATGAACTCTTTCGTCTGCCTCATACCTGAGAGCTTATTCCACCAATCTATCGATTCGGCTTGCATCTATAAGTTTATGTATGTATTTACACATGCTTTTGCTACCCCGCAGAAGGGTTCTGGACTTATTATAGCCTTGGATGCGCCTTTACAGGCTAGAACATCGGCCTCCTCATTGCCCTTGTGACTCTTATGTCCGAGTACCCAAGCTAGAGTGACCCTATTTTGCGTAATCAGTTCCTTGAGTGCGCTCTGACAGCTTCTCACCAGTCTTGAGACGACTTGAAATGAGCTGGGCGTCTCAATTGCCGCCTGGCTGTTGGAGAAAATGACAATGGTTTCATTACTCCTCCCTGGAACACAGTTGCATAATGCCCGAGGCTGAGTGCGATTCTTGTCTTTGCTCTGCCTCCGTATACAACGGCTTCCACTCCTTCTTGGGTCTTTGAGCCATCTGTTTACCAAGTTTCCTCCACTTTTACCAGTGATACGTTTTGCCAGTCCTCTCTACTTGTTATGATGATTTTCAAATCTGTTTGAAAGTTGTACTGCGGAACTCTGTTATCCACGGGCATTCCTAGTATTGGGTCTGCCTTCAGTTCATTGTACAGTTTCAAGTATTCTGCACCATGTGACTGGCTGATTGGGGTTGACCTCTGCATTAGGCTGTATGTCACCAGTCGAGCTTCTCTTTGTATTTGGTAAGTCAACAAATAAACACACGTTTTGCAGTACGTCACTTGATGAAATGAAAAATTTCAAATTAAAATCAAAATGAATATCTGCATATACAAAGATGAAGACTTTCGCAAACTGTTTGCAGCAGTCATAAAAAGGAGATCATACGTCTGAACACTGCAACTGAAGCAAAAAAAAAAAATTCAAACATCACAGCGATTAAAAGTCTCATTATTCTTCTTTGGAAGTATTCTCTGAATATTCCTTACGGCTGTGGTAATATTTGTCCAGTAATGAGTTTTTGTTTTTCTTGCTGATCATAGTTTCGGAATTCAACCTTTTTATAGAAAGCTGCAGTCTGTTATAAAAATTGATGGCATTATACAATGAAGATTTTTTTGAAATAGTCTTATGTGAAGGGACCATCAGAACAGTAGTATGGCGTGTACTTCTCAAGTATATGTACAAATCAAGGTTCCTATGCACAAAAACGACACATTTCATATTGCGAGTGCAATCAACAAGCGTTCTCTTTTAAAAATTGGTCTACAACTTTCTCGGTACCCCAGATTGAATATTAATTTCATCAGTTGTTTCTGAGGGATGAAATTCCTCCGTACATCCTCAAGCTCTTATGTTCAAACTGATGTGGGAGTATAAATTCGCAAAATGAACATTAAGTAAACCAAACCTATCCAAACAATGTTTCAACTGTTCGGTTGAAGAATGAGCCAAACTGAATTCACTCTTTGTTTGAAACTACCCCGGGTGAGCTTCTCATCTGAAATGATCGGTTATTTTTATGTCATTTGGAGTGAATAAATCACAAGAAAAATCCCTTTCGAAAAATGATTCCGTCGATACTGACTTATAGTTATCTGAAATTTGTTTGTTACGTTGATACCAACTACTAAATTCGTCAATAACTGAATTGATTGTAGTACCGTCGATATACATAGTTATATGAGAATCTGATATGAATTCAGGCAAGGCCTTGATGAAAAATCAAGAATATCGATGGACCCAAAACAGATTCTTGGAGAACACCTAGTTTTACATCAGGAGGAACCGATGTTATTTCATCACTCATATAATGTATTTCTGCAAGTTACCAGTACCAAATGAAAACAAAACTGTTTTTGATTTCATATATTACTCAGTTGATCGAATCATGAAGTTTCTATTCGAAACATTTTGTCCTAGGCATCTCTAAACGATTCTTGTATTATTAGTGGGTATTTTGAAGGATTACGTGCTATCCATCAATAAGTGACAGAACTGGTTACTGTAGAGGCTGGTGAATTCTACATTTTCTTCCAATTCGGCGCTGTAAGAAACATCTAAAACGGAAGAACAATCGAGGCACAGTGAAAAAATCTTTATCTTAATATATTCTTCTATTCATTTATCCATTTATCTGTCTATCCAACCATCTTCACATCTA
Organism: Leptinotarsa decemlineata; assembly: GCF_000500325.1. Classification (NCBI taxonomy): domain Eukaryota; kingdom Metazoa; phylum Arthropoda; class Insecta; order Coleoptera; family Chrysomelidae; genus Leptinotarsa; species Leptinotarsa decemlineata. The sequence goes on from NW_019289447.1 coordinate 583,734, forward strand.
CGAGAGAAATATCCCTATTTTTTTCTGTTTCAAATATTTATCTCCTTTACCTGTCTTTTTTTTTTGGTATGTATGATGTCTTTCATGGTTTCTTATGTTACTCTTCATCCTGTTTCTCCTGAGAAACGAGACGTCATCATGTTTGTTGCATCAAATAAATTTAGTGTAATTCTATGATATTGTAATCGGTTTATTTTCCCATCTGTTGCACGAGAAGGGGACGTCTTTCACATCATTAACGTTTTTACAGTATGGGTACTTGTCTGAACCTGTTTCGGCGTTTGAATGGGTATTTTCTATAACATCCATGCTTTGAGAGGGACTGTGTCGTGGAATAGTCCATTTCGTCATTTCTCCTATTCAGCTACACCTGGATATCGAGAATAGTCCAGCGTTCATATCATGCATCATCCTACTGAATCTAATTTTTCCTAGCAAGTTGTTTCGATGTGCCATGGTTTGTTTTCATTTTTTCTCCTAAAAGCAGTTCTATGAAGAAAACCTTGCAATAACACCAATATTATATCACGATATAGTTCGGTAAGCACTACATATCTTGCTAAATATTATTCTTCGAATTTTCGCAAGTTTTGACGACAGATTTTTATATTCAACGACGTTATTTTACACCCGAGCACCATCTAGCAACTTTTAGTGACATATATTTGCAGAGAGTTTTTTCTTTGGTGGAAAACAGAAGAGGGCAGTCATTACTTTTCTGCTTTTCGAATTATTTTATTGATGTGTTCTGCAAAAGTAAGCTCCATGTCTACCCATATTCCTGGATATTTCACAACCCTGTTCAGTGTTACCAACATGTTTTTAACAACGAAGTGGTTGTGACATTTTTCTTTTTGTTGTTCACAGTACTGTTTCAGCTTTCCGAGGAGCTATTTGTAGGAGATATTCTTGCATCCAATTCGCTACCATTTGTAGTCCTGTGTTTGCTTCGTTTTTCGGTGTGCTCGCGTTCTACGCAGTTACTACCACATCGTCGGCATATTTTATAGTTGTGATCCTTTCCGAAAGATCGTCATACAAGACGTTCCACAGGGTTCAATACAGATCCTTGCGGAACTTCTCTGTTTAGATGCACCTTCTGCTTTTCGAAAAATTCTATCCGACAGTTTGCTGTCTATTCTTCTCCTGTGCAAAACCTCTAGGATGAGATGCTGGGATGCGTTATTGAAAGCATTTTTGACATCTCCTGTTATCATTACACAACTATCCATCAATCCATTTATCTATCTATCATTTATCAATTTATTCATCTATCCATCTATCCGTCTATCCATCCATCCGTTTATTTGTATATCCATGTATCCATTACATTTTTAAAATTTCAAATGGTCTACTAATATACAAATGAAATACTGTAGATTCGAAAAATCAGTTTTCATTTCCCGAATTTGCAGAAGGAAGCATGTCTCGAATATTTGAATGAAAAAATTATCAAATATCGAGTGACTCTGAAAATACCTCGACGAAACGAAGACAGCTATTCTGAATACGCTGTAGACGAAGAACATCCAATTGTCTTAAAGCAGGTCCAAACAGCTGCCTGAGGACGTTATAAGAAGTTTGGTTCAGATAGCTGACATATTTAGTGAAGCGAAGTTCTAGATCAAATCATAATCCTAAGTTTTTCATCTCTGTAACGGGGGAAAGTCTTTCATTTTCGATGCGGACTTGAAAAATTGAGTTGGTGAGCTCTCCGTTCTTCTTGGGTCCAAACATCATTATTGCAGATTTATTAGGATTTAGTTTGAGCTTTTGGGCTAAAGTATAGTAATATACGACTGGGCAGAGGTAGAATCACAAGGCGGAAAAGAGAAATATAACTGCGTGTCGGCATAGTGATGTTTCCTGCATTTTTTGACAAACTGATGAAAATCGCAGGTGTATAAGCTGAAAAGTGAGGACCCAAAGATAGATCTTCGTGATACATTCTTTGATACCGGTAGAACATCCGATACAACTCCATCCACAAAAACTCTTTGAGTATGATGTTTCAGATATTTTCCTGAAAGTGACACTGCTTTCTGAGAAAACCCAATGTAGACAAGTTTGTTGCACAAAATCTCGTGATCAATAGTGTCGAATGTTTTGCTATAATCCAGAAGTACTGAACAAGTCACATTATCGTCATCTGCAGCTTTAAAAAGATCTTCAGTAATTGACAGACCGTGTTGGTAGTAAGTTGTGATCTGAAGTCTGATTGAACGGATGTTAAAATATGATTTTCATTGACATACTGATCTTTCAGTATCAATTCCACTACTTCAGAGGAACATGGGAGGATTGCAATTGGTCTCAGGTCAGGAAGGGCTGTAGGTGAGTAACACTTAGCAATATGGATAACCAATCCATCTTTCCGAAATTTTGGAAATTGGCAACTGGTTATAATGGATTTTATGAGGGAGGAAGAATGATTCATCAAAAAAAATGCAATTTAGTGGCATATTATCCGGTCTGAACCAGAATCATTGCTCTTAACGCATCTTAGGGAACTTCGAACCATCTCAATGATGACTGCGGTAAAGTGAAAATAGTATTCAAGATTTTCTCAAATCAACATAACAATCTAATGAGGACAGTTGGTATGTAGATCTGATAGGTTGAGGTATGGAAATGAAGTGCACCTGCCTCGTGATTTCATCGTAGTATCATTAATTCAGTTCAGTCGAAAGCTCCCCTACAAGGAGCAATTTTTTTCAAGAACGAAAATATTTCAGATGCACAAAACTTGTTGAGAATGCAAAACATTCTCTATGAAACATATTTTCTGTCAATGATTTTTTTATATGAACAGTATTTTTATGAACCTTTTGAAGGGTACTTCAAAAAAGTTTCAAAAAATCTTTAAAAAATGCTTGGTCAAGTGTTCATTTCACTCGCAAGGTGTGCGATCTCGATATGAAATTAAGCTACTCCGGCCCTGCTTTGACAAGGTTTGGGAATAAAATACGGTTGTTTGCGAAAACACCAAACATTTTTCGAACAGATCATTAGGGAAAAACATCTCACGACATCAAAAGAAAATGGTCTAATTGAATAATATTTGATGGAGTCCCTCTACGGGAAGCCTTTGTGGATGAGCTGCGGCGCTCCAAAAAAAATATCATTTCATTGGGAACAAACAGATACATCATTCGGCACTTAGCGCAACGTACAAACATTTTCATTATGGGTGGGTGTGCAGAAAAAATCTATTACTGAATGTTGGATTTGAGAAATGGGGTCGAGTGATTCATTTATCATTTCATGTTTTTGCAGGAGCACGTGAGTTGAGTGAATCTACTAGGGAATTCAAAAAAAATAAAAGTTGAACATTCATTTTGTATAATGGATATTTCTATCCAATTCAAAATGCATGAATATAAGTATAAGATTTTCCAGTGAGCGCTTTCTATCTTGAAACTCAAATAAGAGTGTGTGTGAGATATCATCGAAAAATTTTATTTGTTTACAAGACCTATTTAAAATATGTGGGATGGATTTTATTTTGTAAATGAGAAAGTAACAGATGAACTTATGACTTTCCAACGTATTACTTCATTCTCTGACAGTCAACAACATATTCTGTTTTTCGTAACAACTATAAACGGGAGCTCAAAAATAACTGATAATGAAGATTCAACACTCTCTTTCATTCGCCATTGACTTCGGAAATAAATGATTGCAAAATGAATCGAAACAATGATATGGAAACAATCAAAACACGTAGCGATCTGGTTTTTTCACTTCACGGCCATATCTGGTGGCAGCTGGGCCTTGGCCGACGTCTTTTTTCACTCTTTGTAGGTCTACTCATCATTTTCTTTCTCGTCCTTCTTTTTTTTTTGTTCTCCTCTGAAAATTCGCAACCATCTGGTCGTGTGGCGGGAGTTGGTCGTGTTCCGCTTGATTAGAGGTTTCCATATGTTACGTATCTCTACGCTAGCTAGGCCAAATGCATTGTTGGACAACATATATGCGGCTTCTTTAAATTTTCTCCTAAACCAGTGTTCCTCCTTGTGGATGAATTCAGCTTGAGCCCACTTGATGTTATGTTGATGAGTCCAAACATACTCTGCTATTCCAGATTTGTTGGTTTCTTCTCGCTGTGTGTGTTTTTTTTTGCTCGGCAATGCAAACTTTCAACGGCCTCTTAGTTTCACCGATGTATGATTCTCTTCACTCGCAGGGTATCCGGTAATTGCAATTATTGCTGGTGGTGGGCTGGTTTTCATGAGACTGCTACGGATAGTATTCCCAGACCTGAAGCAGGTTCTGATATTATACTTGGACCCAATCCTTCTTATCCTTTTCGACAATCCTCTGATGTAGGAAAGTACTAGTACTGGTTGTGGCGACTTCTCTTCTTTGTGGAACTCTTGCTGTCTTGTAGCTAAAGCCTGTCCCACTACCACTTTGGAGTAGCCATTTCGTTGAAGGTCATTTTCGATGATGCCTAGTTTCTTATCGAGACCTTCCTTTGTATTGCAGTGCCTGAAAGTACGGTCTAGTAGTGTGTTGATGATTTCTGTCTTAGTCGATTGATGGTGGTTGGATTCCTGGTTCAGATACTGCCCCGTGTGAGTGGGGTTCCGATATACAGATGTTTACCTTTTAGTTTCGGTCCTCTTCACCAATACGTCCAACTATGGCAATTTGTGTGGACTCCATTCTCCACTGTTGAAGTGATGGAAGAACTCACGTTGTTGATGTGCTTCAGGAAAGTATCTAGTTCTGCATTCCCGTGATTCCATATTATGAAGGTGTCGTCCACGTATCCCAACCAGACTCGGGGCTTCTTGTGGCCTTGTTCAATGGTCAGAGTTTCAAACCACTCCATATGTATATATTGGCTATAACCGGTGACAGTGGCGATCCCATTGGCAGTTTCTCATCTTGCGTAAAAAATGCGTCCTTCGGTTGGAAGTAGCAGTTTCGTACACAACATCCTAGTGATTCCATAATTACTTGAATTGATAAGTTCGTTCTATCTTCCAGGTTCCCATCTTCAGATAGCTTGTTCTGTATGATTTGAAGTGCTTCTCTGACAAAAACGTTGGTGTAGAGGCTTTCCACGTCGGAACTGATCAGTTGATTTCACTTTTTGACTTAAATTTTCTCTAGTAGTTCAATAAAATGCCTTGAATTTTTTTACAGATTATTTCAGGGATTTCAAATCAATTTATATCATATGAGACAATGGAAGTTCGAACTGATGAAATGTCCCACAAAATATTGTCAACCACCTTCAAACAAACCACCTCAGTTTTCTTCTCCTTCACTATTATCTCCAGATACAATTTACAGAGAATATAATCTCTGAATTGGTCGAATTCGTTCTCCGCGTTTCCATTTGACTCTTGCTACTCTTTGGATCCCATCTCTTTCAGTCAGTTATCAATGAAAAAAATAGCATCTACTTCCAGATTTCCCATTCGTTTTTGACCAGTATGGAGCAATTCTGCTGAATACTCTTTCCTGAATCGACTACGTGAACCTTCACTCAGCTTCTGGATATAATTGAGTCTTCTCATCAAAAGACGTCTATCCGGTATAATTGAATAGAACTGGCCGATGAAAATCCATATTAAAAAACTAATCAATATAGTTTATTAAACTATATTGATTTGTTTTTTTTTTCTATCCAGTATGTCTGATTGAGGAATCTCCGTATCGTAGTTTTTATTGAGAAACATGGAAGGTGTTATAGGCACGAAATCTTCTTCATCATCAGATACGTATGTCAGAGGTCGAAAGTTTATAGTTACTTCGCAATCACATAACACAGTAGTCATGCGTTCTTCATAATTAATTGGGGATTTGCCGAAATTCCACCGCAGTAGCTCATCTATTATCATATCATTCGCTATCACTATCTTCACCACCAAGGAGCTGACGATGCCTTCAATATTCACCTAATTTTCCTTGACTTAGCTAGTAGTAATTGTACAGAAACTGTTACTTCTGAAGTGGTTTTGTGAAGTATCGATTGATATTCCACCACTAAGTTGTCTCATGACACCACATAAACTTAAAAAAATTAATTTGTTTCAGTCATAACTCAAATTGACCTGAATTATTGCTTGGCGATGTTTCATTCCATTCTGTCGAAACTCTATCATAATCCTCCAGCTCACCAATAATCTTGAGTTTCTTCGTTGTGGACATTGATTTTGGTCAGGGTACTTCTTCAGTATTCAAAATCGTAGGATGACCTTTCTTCCGTGATGAATGTACCTCATATCTATCCTCTGGACATCAAATAACTGTCTCGTTGAAATGCTTGAGAACTTCCTCTTCATGATCATCTTGTGTTTTCATTTCTGTTGGATCCTTCTAATATCATCCGCAATAGAAATTTTCAATTGTCAGAATGTTTCTAACAATAATTGAATTTCATTTTCAAAGTCATAAGTTCCTTGTATCACTCAGTATGATATTTTCCTTTTTCAAATATTCGATTACAAATAGATCATCGAATTGCAAGTATTTTGTTGTTCCACTATCAATATATCCTCTTTGAAACAACCAGTCGCATATTCTATTCTGATTTTATATATATATCATGTTTTGTCGGTCTAGACTGGAATCCTCCAGAAACACCTTGTACTATGTGTTCCTCGGGTAATTTTTCACATAGTAAATCAGTTGCACATTTGATTAATATATATTACCTTTGTGATCAAGAATATTGCATAGCCCTTACAAATATTTTTTATTATTTGTGACAATTTGTACAATAAGAAAAGTTACCTGTCAAATAATTTTCAACTTTGTCTTGGATATCTACCTTTCTACTCACGACGTCTCTAGTCACATGTAACTCAGAACACAAAAGTGTATAATGCTTTTTTGAGCAAACATTCAACGAAAAATTTAGAACTCTTGCTGGTATGGTTTGTTTTCAGACAAAAAAACGTATATTTTTCTTCATTATTGTAGCTTTTCTTTCGTCAATTGAAAGTTTTTGAGCCTTCAAACAATCTTGAGTTGCATATATGATGTCGTATCACAAAATAGGCAATAGATTTCATTACCTTTTGAATAATATTCGGTATTCACTGTATGAAGGGCAACAGCGGTATATAATTCAGGCTCACCTGCTTTCGAATTATACTTTGGCATATTGTTGTTTCTAGTATGTTCTCTGTCCTTTCCAAATCCCTTTTATGCAAGGTTCAAACGCTCTTCCGATTCTACGTCAGTTTTCAGGAAATCTAACAACAAATTCAAATAATTACTATCTTTTGAAATTCCCGAATCATCCCGTTTTCAATTTTCCATGTCAGAACTGCGATCATTGGACGCTCTCAGATCTCATGTGGATTGGTATCGTGCCAAATTCGACAATTTTTTATGTTCACGTACTCATTCATCCAGAAATGGGCTTGTCAATGATCGTTTGCCTTCAGTTCCTAGGTCAGTTGTATTTTTATCTAAAAGAAATATTGTTAGCTAGTAAGAGCCTCATCTCGTGAATAATGCCGACATATAGGTTAGGTTAGGTTACGTCTGAAGTGAGTGGGTCTATTCGACTCTCCACCGCAACCCGCAAGAGTTTATTGTGGCTCACACCTAGTCACACTCGCCAAATAAACCCAGCTTCTTAACGAAGCCGATTAGTTTGTATGGTAAGTGGTCTTTCAGGTCAGATGGTAAGAGTACGGCTCTGCCAAACTCTAAGAACCTGATTCGATCCCCATCGGGGCAAGCACAAAGTATATGCTCTGCTGTTTCATCATTTTCCAAACAGAGGCGACACACACTGTCTTCCGATAGTCCAAGTCTCTGCATATGATTATTCAAATGACAGTGACCTGTGAGAAGGCCTGTTAGACATCGTAGTTCATCCCTACTGTAGTCCAATAACTGTTTGGTATCAAGCTTCGAAGTGTGAATAAACGCTTTGGAGTGGGCCAATCCTGGAAGATTCTGCCAGAAGTCCATAAATCTTTTCGCCATCCAGGTGTTCAAAGTTTGTTTGGTGAAGCCCAAAGCCATGCCACATGCCATTGACAGGTTCTGGTCCGATGCAAGGGAGTCAGCAGCTTCGTTGCCTTCCAGGCCAGTATGGCCAGGAATCCAGACCAAAGACAATCTGTTGAGTCTTCCTATCGAGGAGAGTCGTTTTTGGCAATTTGCCACCAATTTAGACGTTGCTCGATAGGAACCAAGAGCTACCAACTCCGCTTGACTGTCCGAAAATATTTTTATTGACTTCTGTGTGAGGTTGGATTTATAAAGTCTCTCCGCACACAATTCAATAGCATAAATTTCCTCTCGAAATACAGTCGCATAAATTCCTAAGCAGGTAGATATCTCTGTCCTGGGTCTGCGACTAAAAACACCTGCACAAGAACCAGAATTGATCCATCTGTGAACCAACAACTATCTGCTCTTAATATTTCCTTCTCCTGAAGAATCCAGTCTTCTCTACTCGGGAATAGTACTTTATAAGACAGCTCGTATTTGACAGTTGGAGGCATAAAGTGAGAGGTCATTTCCAGAATGCTCTGACTTCCAGTGTCAAGCAAAAGACTGTTGCACTCTGCGTAAATTTATTTGTGCAATTGGCAAAGTGCACAAGTCTCTATGTAGTCCATCTAGCCTCGATCTCCAGAAAAATGTGGAGAGGGGGTAGATCTAGAAGGATCTCCTAGGCCGCTGACGGTGTGGTACTGATGGCACCACTGATAGCTAGACAAGCCTGTCTCTGTAAGCCAGAGAGCTTCGCTTGGGCCGTTTTCTGTAAAGCTTGTCGACATGTACCTCAGTAGGAATAGATTGACTTCATACTAGGTATTATAATTCTCATATGATATCACATCTAATCAAAAATACTGGTTAATATAGCGAATACGGATGATCAAAGGATGGTACAATAACGTAGACCTCAGCTGCAGGCGATACATTAAAGTAACAGAGATAGCTCGTCACATTTTATGCAGATGTAAGGTACTGAATAACAGGAGTCAAACAATTTATGGACGGCCAAAATTATGTTCAGAAGAATATGATAAACATCTATGGCTATGAAAAGTTGAAGAATTGATTCGATGGTGAGTAGTTATCAATTATTGTGATCGTGTTGGGAAATTCTCAAGGTAACAGCAAATTAAATAGAACCTTTTGCCTCAGATATCCTTCCCACCTTTGCCACTCAATAATCTGAGAGCTGTCAATTGCAATCTAAGAATCTAATCGTTCAAAACATCAATCTCCCTGCACGAAAGTCCGCAGAACGGTGTTCGACTATTAAAACATGATGCAATCAATTTTACCAGCCGACTTCCTCACAAGTATTCGTGATGTATCACTTGACGCTCGAACACTGTTGACAGAAATTGGAAATAGATTGAATATCGACCTTTTCGTGTTACATATTCTTGAGTTTCTATATAAGTTGAAAACGAATTCGTTTGTTCAGGCGGTAGGTGTATGTCGAAAGTTTTCGTTGGAATTTGAGATCAAAATTGTATATTTTCCGTTTTTTCACGGATGAAAAAGGATATAGTCCAGTGAATAAGGTAGATATATTCAAAGAGAGTGGGTTATTCAACGCCTCATACAACACACAGGAGTTTTTTGTTGCTTTCCACGGTTCAGTTATTCAACTGCAGCGAATCTGGCACAGTGTATGTGAAATTTTGTCTCATAATCTTCCAAAGAGAAATGACACGCACTGTACTGCAATACTCTAATTATGCTCATATGATGACTGAGGCATTAGTCCCCTACTGACTTAGGAGTTTTTGAATGACAGTCAGGTGGTTTCAGAGCTGTTTTAACAATGAGGAATTGAGATCTTCGAAAAATATCACGAAATATTATTGAACTATTCGTCACTGACAAGAAACAGATAATTTGTTTGATGTAATTCACAAACGATTCTCCTAGGGAATTGTTGAAAAATTAACCATGCATTAGTTAGCTGCCTAACTATTTTATTAAAGGGGAACTGGTCGAAGGTAGGGGGCACTATATCTTTCACTTGGACTATACCTCTACGGAGAAAATGTAAAAAAAATTGATACGGCTGGTAAAATGATTTTGCGAAATGAACTTATTCTCTTTCAACATGATGGTGCTTCACGATACTGTGTCAGACAGTGGCTGAATGACAAATTTCCTGGAAGCTGAATTGGTTGAACAGGAGCAATGGAAGGGCCACTATAATCACCAGACTTATGTCATGTAGATTTACTTCCATGGAGGCACGTGAAATCGATAGTTGAAACACATACTTGAAATTTCAAGAAATACTATCTTCCTGCAGAGAACTTCACGAAAAAGTTTTTTGGATGTTGGAGAGGACATTGAGGGCAAAATTTATTACTGTTTGAATTTTTTGTTTTATTGCAAAACACTCGTTACTTGGGTATCTTCACGTTTTACATAATTTGTCCAAAAGAAAAGGTCAAGTATGTGTTATTATTGGAAAGTTGGCTAAACGACCTTTGAAATGAAGTGTAACTCATTCCTCTTTTCTATTGGAAAATTTTGATTTGTGTCCGCCTCTGCTGAAAGCCTAATGGAAATAAATTTTTTCTTAAATAGTGACGACTATTTGAGGTTAGATAACAGTGCAGGCGTTGGTCAATATGTGACTAATTACCATCGCTCGAGTTATAAACTCTTTCATGTATGACTCAGAAATTAAAAAAAAACAGTACCTGACCACATGATGAAATGAAAATTCAATGAAAGAGGATGTTCACAACGCTGAGGTAATATTTTTAGAATTATGTTTTGAGTATGATCCATAATCACTGAAGAAGAACAGAAATATTAGCGAAACATCTTCCTAACGGGATGAATAGCTCTGTCAGGAAATTTATACAGCTTCCTGGGTAATTTCTCGAATGTGATATGCTGACTATGCAAGAAAATTACTGCAAGCGCGAGATGAAGCAAAGGAACTAATTCTCCATTATGTTCTTAAAACAAAATATTATAGTACAATCAATTTAGATTATTTGGATCACCAGATCCGAGGAATTCATATCATACATACGGAGTGTATTGGCCAAATGGAATTATTCCTAGAATCAATTATTGGGGAATTGAATGGATATACGTCATCTGAGAAGTCTAGAACTCACTACATACACTGTTCGGACTTCCTAAAAATCACATTATAGGAAAAAACGTGCTCTTATCGAGTGTGCCATTAGGATCTGTTCGTCACATTTTGAAGAAGAACCTCATCATCTATACCAAGCTCTACATGCAAAGGCTTACAGCGCAGGAGATCAAACGTGTCTTACAACCTAGAAGAAATATTTCATTTGAATTGAAGAAAAAGTTGTAGGGGAGATCAGTATTCTGAAAAAAAAAACTTCTCGATTTTGTACTCATATATTATCGAACACTTCTTAAATTTTTTTTTTCAGTTTTCCAATTTTTTGATGGTGATGAAGTAGAAAAATGAACAACTGTTTTCTCCCGAAATATTTCTACTTAAAGTACGAACCAGCCAACAATTGTAGGGACAAGTTACCTGCTTTACATGAACAAAGTCACAAATTGTTTTGGAAACCTTATCCTAAGTTTGTAGCTGTGCCATTAGCATCTGTTCGTTACATTTTGAAGAAGAACTTCATCAACTATACCAAGCTCTACATGCAAAGGCTTACAGCGCAGGAGATCAAACGTGTCTTACAACCTAGAAGAAATATTTCATTTGAATTGAAGAAAAAGTTTTAGGGGAGATCAGTATTCTGAAAAAAAAAACTTCTCGATTTTGTACTCATATATTATCGAACACTTCTTAAATTTTTTTTTTCAGTTTTCCAATTTTTTGATGGTGATGAAGTAGAAAAATGAACAACTGTTTTCTCCCGAAATATTTCAACTTAAAGTACGAACCAGCCAACAATTGTAGGGATAAGTTACCTGCTTCACATGAACAAAGTCACAAATTGCTTTGGAAACCTTATCCTAAGTTTGTAGCTGTTGCGAGCATGAACAAACCTAGATCGGTTTTCGGTACTGGAATTTCTGCACCACTGCCGGTAGGCGATATTTTTGGAGGCGACAGCTTGCTCGCAATTTTTGTTGAATGAAGGATTGCCGTTAGAAGGTCGCTTCATTGAAAAAAGAATGTATCCATCCATGGATGATTGAATAACGTCCGTGACTTCAGAAGCACAAGTTGAAGGATGTTCAGAGCTGAAACAAATATCTAGCCAATGGAAATTTTGGAAATGGTCTTGAAGACACTCCCATTCTGATCTGTAATGCCAAACTTTGCACGGGTTAGATTGTTCCCCAACATTTATCGGTAATTAACTCGATATTGAAATGAGTTTGTGGTCAGAAGATCCCAATGGAGACCTTATGGCGACTGTGTAAATTTCTGGATAGGTTGTTAGGGATCGATCCAGAAGACTAACATATTCTCCAACACGGTCAGAAATCCTAGTTGGCTCATTTATGATACGAGTAAGTCTGCTGCTTATTGCAAAAGCCTCAGCTTCGCGACCTTGTTCGTCGTTGATATTTGAAAATTTGAGCCATTCGATATTGTGGATATTGAAGCCACCGAATATGGAAATTCCGCCACTGGGAAGATTGATTTAGGTTGAAACGACATATCAAACAGTTCTTTAGAGATAGATCGTACTTGACTTTCGATTTCAAATAAATATGGCAAAATTGCAACAAATTGATGTCAGAGAACCTTTTGTACTACATCGAATGTTTATATAGCCATTTAAGATCTTTGACATATATTACATTTCATCTTAAAAATAAAATTTTGAATATAGAACAATTTCCGAAAAATCTTCTCGATAAATGATTTTTGATTCTAATGACGGTATAATGCCCTCCATACTTCAGATTCTGGAAGGTGAATGAACCTAGGAAAGGTGAATGGAAATTCTGATATTCTTACAGGAATGACTTCCGTGCAATAAAACAAACACAATATATGATCATGGAACCGATTAAAAAACTCATACAAAAATTGGTATACAATTTTGTATGCTGATTCTTCTTTACATCAATAACATTTTGTCACGAACTAACACTCCCCGTAGCTATATCGAATTTATCTACCCACTTCTACTATATTTTCTGATCGAAAACCGCCGCTATTCACAATGCGATGAAAACGGCGATTACTCAACTGACTGACAAAGCTATTTTCTTTTTCAGATGCACAACTCCACAGAAAGCGTAGTAGTTTTGAATTCAGTTCAACTTTCTTCGACTGGAATATACAGGTGCGAAGTTTCTGGAGAGGCGCCTTTCTTCGAAACTGTTACTGAACACCAACGGATGATCGTTGTCGGTGAGTTTTCTTTGTATAAGTCAGTGGCGTACCTCCATACCAAAAAAAATTATAGAAACAAATTGAGTTGATACAACCTGTGAATGAAAAGGCATCAAATACTAATATAATATAATATACATACTAATATAATTGATGGATATAGCCTTAACTACGTAGTAGGAAATCATAATGAAGAAATGAGAATTGAAACTTTCCATGTTTTTACAACTTTTATAAAAGTGCAGTTGGCATTTAGTTACTGTATTTTGAAAGAAAAAATATAAATTACTAGTTGTTATATTAACGTACAGCCGAAGCTACTGAACTTCAAATATGCAGGTAGGTTCTTTGTAAAGCGTAAAGAAGCATCAAGAAAAAGAATCAGAGAATTCCATCCCCAAGGAGGAAAAATGGAGTTTCAAAGATTGAATTGAGGTTCGTCAGTTTCAAAGTTGGAAACCTGAAGTTTTGGGTTGATGAAAAAATAATTGAACTATTTGTTTGAAATAGTGTCTCGCGGAGTTTATTGTAACAAACCAAATTCTATGTGGGCGAAGCCGCGGGCAATAACTAGTTCTGTATACAGTATCAATACTACTGAATTCGAACGAAATTTCCCACCAGTGAGCATTTTTTTGAGGTCTGTGAACGAAAAAATGGCATTTTTTATTTTGTTCAGCTTTACTGAAATCGTTAATTTTCATTTCACCTGTGCCTATTTCTATTGACACAGTTTATGCACTTTCACTTGTAGAATACATTTTTGTGCCAACTTTATTGAATGAAAAATGTTGGAAAACTATAGAAAAAACTCCTTTCTATCAATTTTCATATATTTTGCCAACAAAAATTGGTGTTTTATTTTATTGGACCTTATAAATTTTCATACCTAATAATATTCTCTAGATATTTAAACGTGTTATATGTATTTTCCTCCCAAATTCAGTGAAAGACAAATATAAGAAAACTATTATTTAAAACTGCCAAGTAAAATTCATTTATTTATGTATTACCCAAACAGGCTATTTCAGCCCAATTACTTGGATAAATAAGGTGAATTACAAATATTTACATGAAAATATTATCTATATTATATTTACTACCTATTAGTCAATGCCCATAATTGTAGGAGATGAACTGAGTCTAAAATTGTGGAGATGTAGAAAGTCAGTCTCAATTACTTGTATTCAATATGTCTCAAACAGTCTCAAATACTTGTATTCAATATGCAGTCTAAAACATTTTCACGATAAAGTACTGGGGGTGAGGTCCAGTCTAAATCAATCAAAATGTTGAAATTATTAGCTAATTTGAGAATGTAAACCAGTGAGTGGTGCCCTTGCTGGATTCGTTATTCTTGATATATTGAACATGAAGGTAGAACGTGTTCGACGAGGAGGAATGTTGAATGAAATCGCATTAAGAATTTCTGAAGAGTTAATTCTATTATTTATTATTTTGTGCAGAAATATCATACAGTTCAAGCTCCTTCTTTGTTCCAAAGATAATATTTTCAATTCTGATCCCAGCTGATATGTTCTTATGGTATCAAAATCAGGCCAGACATGATACTGTTTCAAGTATAAATATCTCAGTATATCATTCTGGAGCTTTTCCAATTCATATAGATACTTTTGATATTCCCCGGACCAAATAATTGAAGCAAATTCTAGTTTAGGCCTTACCAAAGAATAATATAGTAGCTTAATCGTATGTATACTCGAAAAGCATGATGCCTGCCTGATCACAAAACCCAGAATTCTATTGGCAGATTTTACACTTTTTTTGATATGACTAGAAAATGAGAATTGTGAATTATAAGTAACTCCAAGATCTTCTATTGTTCTTTCTAGGACCTCTTCATTCATTTGATACGCAAAAGTAATTGGTTTTTTCAGACGAGCTATTGAGAGCACCGAACATTTTTTCAAATTAAAGTATAATTTATTCTTTTAACTCCATTTCATAATAGAATCAATATTCTTCTGGAGCCCTATCACGAACTGTTTTTACTTGTTTGAATAACTTCAAATCATCAGCAGAAAGTAAGCAATCTGAAAATATTATAGAGACAAAATGTTATACCGGACTCACATCGTAATACTATTACTCAACCTTCTCTCCAACTCAAAATCAGTGTATCTGACAGATAAAACAATGGCAGTTTCTAGCACCCCTCAAATAATGTAAAACGATATGCCTTGGAGCTGCCTGATTTTGGAAAATGCTGACGTATCCGTCAGCATAGCAATACCCCGAGATTTTTGTTGAATGGACTGCAAGTTACAGGGAAAGCTATAGTAGTCTTAGTTTAAGAATAACGAAGAAATTGCATTTGACCTAACTTAAGAGAGTATCAGGTGTCGAAAAATTTAAAAATTCACCCCCAAACCCCCTGTCCAAACGTTTGTGGGAGTTGGTATAAAAACAACATCAGATTGGGGATCAATCTCCTCAACTTGATGAAAATTTTTACCTCGATAGTCATCCTAAGGGATGAAAAATTAGGTGCCAGCGTATATAAATTTCTTAATGGACAGATGGCTTTGAGCACGGCTGTCACAATTTCAATATGTTTTTTTTATTTCTCTCTTTCTTCGCAGTTGAAATTACGATATCAAAAGGGACACAATTTCAAAAAGGACACACAAGTTTCGTTCGATCAATGATACAACTGGGGATGTCTCAAATAATTGTTATTGAACATATGACGTGGTCCGATAAGTACCCCAAAATACAAAAATTTTGAAAAAAAATGTTTTTTCAACATAGTCTCCATGCAGCTAATATACTTTTCCCAATGACTTTTAATAAGTTTGATAACTTTATTATGATAAGAACTGTTTTGCTCATCAAAATATTCATTAACTGCTGACATCACTTTCTCATCGTTGACCACTGGGTCATTTATTCAAGTTTGGGGAAAGAAAATTATTCAGGGGGGGCTGAATCTGGCAGATGATGTCCATGAGGTATGAATTCAAACTTAAATTCAATAATTCCGGTCATTGCGCTAATGGATTTGTGAGCTGGTGCATCGTCTTGATGAAACAACATTTTATCCTCAGCTAACCGCGGCGGTTTCTGCTTGACTGCTTCAGTCGGATGTTGCAATAAATTCGCATAAACTCGATGTTGTTAGTTTTACCTTTTTTAAGATGGTCAGTGCAAATATTCCCTCCCCAAAAAACCGACACCATGCACTTGTTTGCAGATGAAACGGTTTTGCCTTCTTTGGAGCCGAATCTTCCTTTTGAGTCCACTGTTTTGATTGTTTCTTTTGTCTCGGGTGTGAAGTGATGGACTCATGTTCATCCATTGTTATGAAACGATGCGAAAATTCTACTTTGTTGCTGTGAAGCTTCGCTAAATATCAATTGTAACATCTTGCACGCAGCTTTCAGATGCTGTACGATTCATATCACTTTTTGAAATATCTACTGAGTCTGCTAGCTCGTGCACTTTAAGTCAATGATCATTCAAAGCCGCTTCGTATATTTTCTTCTAGAGTCATCACCTCATTGATCGACCACTGCAATGCTCGTCTTAGCAGCTCGTACGAACTCGTTCAAAGTCTGCTCTCAGATATTTTGCTAATGTAAACGAAGGAGCAGGCTCACCCAGAGTATTATCCAGTTCAGCTTTCATATTGGTTGGGCTGAGGCCTTTCAAATAAAAGTACCACAGGTCGATCACCAATTTTCTCCATTTTCACAAATTCACCAAAACCTTTCGCTAATGATGACTGCCAAACAATTACTAATCAACGCAGCGTCTTCAAACTTGAGACATCTGCTTTGTAGATTGTGTACTTTCCAATACAGTTATATTTTCCAAAAAACTACCGCCATCTCTAGGGCAGGCCGGGTATTTTTGGGACCCCCTACGTATATCGTCAAATAATCCTGCCTACAAGTTTACTTCATGATTTATTCCAATAACTTTTTGCCATTTTGAGTTTCGAGTAAAAATATCTCCTGGGGTTCTTTCTGAAATCCACTATGGATATATATTAACGTTGAATCCTCGTGAATATTCAAATTTGTTTTGGAAGAATCCCGTTCCTATTAGGTTTTCCGTTGAAGGAATTAATATATGCAAATTGAGAAATTTTCATGGAGTAAAATAGAAAACATATAAATTACCTTGTTCTCACAGAAAATTTTTAAATCAGTTGCGGAAGAAATAGGAATCTCGTCTAGAGTGGATTAGTTCAGAGACTTCGCTTTAATTAGATTGCGCGAAATTGGAATCTGAAGAGCAGTATATCAGTGCGGCAGCTGTTTTAATTCAAGAAGGGACGAATAATTTGATCGAATTTTCAATATATCAAAGGTTCGAACATTCGAAATCATAGGATATCAAGAGTTTGAAATAAGGAAAAATAGTAAATCTTCTTCAACCCCACAATCCAGTCGAAATATTCCCAATCAATTAAAATTGGGAGTGCTGCCAGAGAAGTGCTCGACCAAGCAAGAAGAATATCAGTTATTTTGTCATCGATCAATAATATCTTCATCTATTTTCTTCAAATGAATATTTCAGAAGAGGACTGGCCTCAGGAATTTTTTTTCAACTCTTCTTCGAATTGCAAAAAATGTTATTCGAAAGCTTTCATGAAGCAATGGCATGATTTGATTGTCAATTGATTGTCAACTCCAGTTTTGTGGATTGAGTAGCTGCCTAGCCAGTATAAGTGTTGATGAGTGGAACCAGATGCGGAAAACAATATACATCAACTCTCATTAAATAGAACTGGCCGATTCTTGATGAAAATCTAAATCGTGACTGATTGATGCATTGCATTGTATAATTTTGTCTTCAGAGGGTTTTACAAAAACCGCGACATGTGTTTCGCTATACAATAGCTTCCTCGAACGTAAACTAAAAGTTACTTCCAAATTACAACCATTTCATGCTCTAACAGCGGGTTGACTGTACTTGTTCATCTTTTACTTCCTGAACCACGGTGCATGATGTTTTTGGTTCGTGCGTTGGTTGGGGAAGTGGGGGTTGAGCAAATTCACATCCCCAGCTGTCTTTATGGAACCTTCGAGATACCGGGCGCTCTCTCGTCGTAGCATCGCCTTGTCACGGTAATGCGGAGCTCTGCCGTGATTGTTTTTTTTTTCTAGGTACTCGTGGGACTTTTATGAACAAAGAAAACTTGAAATTTATTTCTGACTGAGTGTATAGAGGAGATGGATGTTGAGTTTACGACTCCAACTTACCTCTTTGTAAATTTAATTCAGGAGCGAGTCTACAGAGAAGATGGACGGTGAGTCAACGACTCTAACTGACCTCCCTGTGAATTTTGTTCGGCAGAGAGTCTACAGAGGAGATGGATGTCGAGTTGACGACTCCAACTGATCTCCCTGTGAATTTAGTTCAGGAAGGGGAGCTTCTCAACTGATCAACTCCTGATCCAACAACTGAACCATATCTAACTGAAATAAATATTCCTGTAACAACTACTTTCACGCGAACATTTGATAGAACGAAACAACTGCTTCTATATGAACGTTTGATCATACAAAAGACACATGTTCCTATTTAGTTCATCTTCTGAACATTCTTTATGGAATTGAATCAGATATCATTCATAGAATCGCTACATTATTCAATATATTGTAGTAATGATATCAAATTCCATTCAAATGGAACATAATTGATAAAAGTGATTTTCATATAATTCAATGTTCATGTGAAAATATTCGTTTCGAAATGGTTTTTCTGTATCTGAAAGTAACTTCTTTGTTTGATCTACAAATCATTATGAATTTATGAATTTTAAATTTTTTTTTACTCCGGCAGTTTTTCACAATTTTGTCTATGAAGATATATAAGTAGGAAGTCATTCCGTATATGTCTCCTACATTATTTCAAACACGGCTAAAGATACTGAAGCATTTTAATTAATCAGGAATTTTGATAGGATTGTTCTGAGTCACTTTGAAAGATTTTCCTTAGACTTTTCCGTAATTGAATATAGAGTGATTCGTTAGAACATCAAAAGTTCACTTAACTGCTACACCTATTTTTACAGAATATATATAGGCAAAATTCCATACTGTTGGATGTCAGTCACTCAGTTTCAAATTTTAAGATACGGTAATGCACTAACTTCTGTAACTTTAGATAGTTTCATGTTTGAATGATGTGCATGTGGGCTAACATGTTCTACAACAGTCACTTGCAGCCCCTTATAACGATGAACTTATCTGATTTCTGTTCTATACTAAAGAACTCAACACCACGAACTTTGAACCTATACAGTGAGTTTTGACAAAAAATCAGCGTTAAATAATTATAGTGTGGAAAAATTCGTCCACATCAGAGACAATGAAGTAAAATTGTTGTTAATATTCTGGGTTCCTTTGATGGCGAAGGAATTGTTCTTCCAAGTAAGGGTATGTAATTTGGTTCAAATCCGACGAAGGAAAAAAAGTCAAGGATGAGAGAAGGGAAGTTGCAAAAAAGATTGAAATATTACGTTAATCCTCAAAAAATGGTCATCGGAAAATTGAACGAATAAGATATTCCTCATCTAAATGCAGACAACGGCAATTGAGTCGTGATACTGATTAAAGCAGTTGTACCTAAGAGAGATGATAATTCAATTGAAAATGGTTTCTATGATGAATCACGAAAATACCCAAGTCTGAAATTGTTCCAGAAGAGACACACTTAAGAAGTTACAGAACTTGATAATTTCAATATCAGTCAGAAATCTGCAAAACTTCAATGCTGTAAAACTCAAAATATGCAGTTCCGTAAAATTCGAAAGCCTAGCAAATCGGTGAGACCAATTGTCTCCATCTGCATTCTGTATTACAATCTAGTATAAGTAATGTACTTCCACACGACAAAGTTACGAAAAGAAGTATTTTTTTACTCCAAAAACAACCGGTTATTTTCATAAAATCAAGTACCCAATAGGCAGATAAACAGCTCACACAAATGTAAGTATAACTTCAATATAAGTATAACATTAATGGTGTCTACAAACAGAACGAGGGCACATTAATACAAAACTTTGAACTGTGTAGTGAAAATCGCACAATGAACTGATTCTTGAATAAGCATTTCACTTTAATGGACTCAAATTTCTCGTTTCAATTTGTCGCTGATTTGTTTTTGTAATCTCATTGTTTTTATATTTCCCTTGGTATTTTTCAGTGAATCAATTGAAATTTACTTCATTTCTTTGATTCGTTTACATCAGGGATAAGCTATCACATGAATAGTAAATGTTGTAATTTTGGGTAACATTTATGGTGAAGGTGTCGGGTGTCACAGTTATGGTGGAGGCAGCTGTTTGTATGCCAGCATTTGTACGGGGAAAGATGTGTCAAAAATCGAAAAAAAATTAATGGGAAACTCTGTTGAATGCATGCTGGAATCTATATAGATTACATCAACTTGACATTTATTATCCAAAGATTTGGATATAAATTGGGTAAAGGTGCAGAGATTCGATGTAGTTCCTCTCTTTTTCATAAAGCCATTTTGAATTCTGATATCGATTTTTTACATGTGCATAAATGAAGTCGTGTAAAAGTATCCCAAATATTTTGGAGAATATAGAAATGAGTGCAATCGGACTACAGCTAGGGATTTCTGATTTCTTTTCTGATTTGTGTACCGGACAAATTCGTGGAACTTTCTACTCCTCTGGAAAATCCTTTTTTTTCATTATGTCGTTGAAGATAATGAATAGAGGATATTTCAGAATATCAATATGTTTTTTGACAAGTTGGCGAGGTATAATATCCGGGCCTCATGTTAGTTTATTTTTGAGTTTAGCTGCATTCAGTATATTTTCTTTCGATATGTCATCAATAATTAATAAATTCATAAGTTTTGGGAGATTGGTGTCATTATAATCACGACAGTCTGTTGAATAAACACTTATAAAATGATACGGGAAAAAATTGACAATTGACTGACTAAAAGAAAGTTTTTCAACACTGTTAAACTGCCTTGATTATACGTATGATCAGAATCCTTGCGTATTATTTTCCAAATACATTTCAGAACTTCTAATACATTTTTCATAATCCATAATCCCAAGTTCTTGAACTTGCACAAATGGAAAAGTGATTTTTGGTTTGTAAACTGTTTTGTTTGGAAAGGTTTTGAAAACTGTTCAGTAAAAATCTCACAATGAAATGTTGAATAAAACAATACTGAATCATAAACATTGATTTCACTGTTAAATAACTCCGTGACTTGTGAAAATCGTATGACAATGTTTTCAGTAATTTTCGAGTTTAATGCGTTGAGTCAAACACCGTGGGAGAAAACAAATAATGAAGAGATCACATGAATGATGTGATAAGTTTTATGAATGAACGATTATCCTACTTTTTTCTAATAATTTATTTCTAATATGAACTAATAGTGCTGCACCGTAACACCAGCAAAAAATATTAAAAATGTCCTGGACCCTCCCAACCTCTAAAAAATATACCATGTATGCATAGTAATTGGATCATTTCGAGTTCGTATCAGATTACGAACACGAATATAATCAAATTTAGATGAGAGATTAACCCTTATTTGCCGACCATTCGCAATGAATAACAGTTTTATTTCATTGGAATTGCTCGATTATTTTTATGGCCAAGGAACAAAAAGTACACCCCGTTAGAATTTGAAATTTATTACTCAGATTGGAGTCGGTATTTCAGAGTTTCATGCCCGGTCAAGATTATCTGGGTTTCCGAAGAGAACCGCATCGTTTTTATAGTTCCAGAGTGAGTATTAACTTTTTTAAACGAGATAGTGCTTTGTGAACTTGATAAATGCTCGTTTTTCATCAAGATCATTAAGGCTCTATTTGATTGTTTTATAAGTGATTGGAAATGTTCTTGATTTTCCTATTTCCGTTTTCTTGTTATTCTCTGATCTGACCATTTCTTTCAAGATTGCGGAAAATACTGTAGATTATGGGCTTATCCTTTTTTTCCATCCATTCTCTTCGAATATGAACTCAGTGCACCAACATCTGCGAACAAATAGTCCTAATATTCTTGCACTCACAGAAATCAATATTAGATTTTCAACAAACCCCGTCAATTTTCTATATCCCGTTTACGATTTCCACTCCCAATTCAGACATTACTTTGGAATATCCATATTTATCAGAAACGACTTCTTCTGTCAACGAGAGGAAATACTGGAAATACAAAACTTTGATGTTATGTGGTTTGAAATAAAATTACAGAAAATCATTAAATTCATAAGCTGCGTTTATCGACCGTCAGCGATATACAATACAGGGCATTATTTTCTTCACCTGCAAATACTCTTAACTTCTGCAAATCAATCCTATGTCTACAATATTAAATGACTCAGATTCTCAAAATCAATGACGAACAAGGTCGCGAAGCTGGGGCTTTTGCAATGAGCATTAGACTTACTCAGATTATAAATGAGCCAACTAGGATTCCTGACAGTGATGGAGAATATGCTTGTCTTCTGTATCTATACATACTGTAGTGCCCTTTAGATGAATGTACATATCCCATGTAAAGATTCTTTCATAATGTAATGGTTGAAATTGAAAATTGATGAAGTGTTCACTTTAGTCTATTGACCGTCCTGTTCTAATTCAGATTATCAATCAGATTATCAATTATCAAACAACTCGTCGAAAGGAGATATAGTTTACAAGTTATACATAAATATATTTGCAATATTGGCCAAATATGGTTGACCTATTTCACTAGTTCGGATTTCCATCGTCTACTATATAAAATGATTTGAAATCCCTGAAACAACTAAAAAAGAAGAATTAAAAATGAATAGCTGAAAATAACAATTATATTAAGTAAAATAAACCTGAAATGGAATAATAGTGGAATAAATACAAGTAAAATAGAACAATTGAAAATAAAGAAATGAAAAAAGAAGAAAAAATAAAAAGTTGAGAGATTCCAAGTCACGTTAATTCACGACGTTTCGGTTGTTAGTATCTACAATCGTCTTCGGGTGATGACTGGACTGATTCCACCGAGAGATGACTATTCATAGGTCGTTCGAGTACTTTCACTTATCCCCGCTTTCCATTTTCCGCTTCATCGGTTTCAGCAGAAGCTTACCGTTTGGCGGGAGTTGGCCATTTTTTCGCTTGATGATGGGTTTCCATATGTTGCGTATTTCTACGCTGGCTTGGCTGAATACGTTGTTGGACAACATGTAAGCGGCTTCCTTTAATTTTCTCCTGAACCAGTGTTCCTCTCTGTGCAAGATCTCAACTTGGGACCACTCGATGTTGTGTTGATGGGTCCAAACATGGTCTGCTATTCCTGATTTGCTGGTTTCCCCTCGCTGTGTGTGCTTCTTGTGCTCGGCAATGCGAACATTCAATGACCTCTTAGTTTCACCAATATAGGATTTTCCGCACTCACAGGGTATCCGGTACATGCAATTCTTGGAATCGCAGGTTCTGATGTTGTACTTGGAACCAATTCTTCTCATCCTCTTCGATAATCTCCTGATGTAGGGAAGTGCAAACACTGGTGGTGACGGCTTCCCTTCCTTGCGAGACTCCTGCTATCTTTTAGCCAAGGTCTTTTCTACCATCGCTTTGGAGTAGCCATTCCGTTGAAGATCATTTTTAATGATGTCTAGTTCCTTCTCTTATTGGTGAAGAGGACCGACACTAAGTGGGAAACATCTGTATACCGAAAACCCACTCATACGGGACAGTATCTGAACCAGTATCTGAACCACGAATCCAACCACCAATAATCAACTGAAAGAGGAATCTACAATACTTCATTAGACCGTGCTTTCGGGCTCTGCAACACGAAGTGCAACTGTGAGTGCGGAAAATCCTATGTTTGTGAGACCAAGAGGCCATTGAATGTTCGCATTGCCGAGCACAAAAAACACACACAGCAGGGGAAAACCAGCAAATCAGGAATAGCAGACCATGTTCGGACCAATCAACACAATATCGAGTGGTGCCAAGCTGGTATCTTGCACAGAGAGGAACATTGGTTTAGGAGAAAATTCAAGGAAGCCGCTTACATGTTTACCAACAACGTTTACAACGTATTCAGCTAAGGTAGCGTAGAAATACGCAACATATGGAAACCCATCATCAAGCGAAAAATAGCCAACTCCCGCCTAACGGTCATCTCCCACGGAACCAGTGAAGCGGAAAATGGAAAGCGGGGATAAGTGAAAGTACTCGAACGACCTATGAATAGTCATCTCTCGGAGGAATCAGTCCAGTCATCACCCGAAGACGATTGTAGATACTAACAATCGAAACGTCGTGAATTAACGTGACTTGGAATCTCTCCACTTTTTATTTTCATTTTCTTCTTTCATTTCTTCATTTTTTATTTATTTTTGTTCAATTGTTCTATTTTACTTGTATTTATTTCACTATTATTTCATTTCAGGTTCATTTTGCTTGATATAATTGTTATTTTCAGCTATTCATTTTCAATTCTTTCTTTTTAGTTGTTTCAGGGATTTCAAATCATTTTATATAGTAGACAATGAAAGTCCGAACTAGTGAAATTCATCATGAAACATTGTCAATAACCTTCAAACAAATGATTGACCTAGTTATAAGTAAGAACGAACAATGTAAAGAGTGTGTATATATGAATGAGTATTTGAAAGAATATGTACACTTATCTAAAGGGCACTACACTACCAAACAATCCAGAAATCTACACAGCTACCTCAAGGTCTCCATTGGAATCGTCTTTCAAACAGCTTTATATAAACAAGTTGTCTGGTGCCCGTTGTCGCACTTGAAAAGTGCACAAATGTTCATTTGTATTTTGCAGACTTTTCAACCTGTCTTACAAAGAAGTGGTTTTTCCTTCTTATCGAAAGATTGCTTCTGTGCAGCATGTTTCCAAAAAGGGCAAGAACAATCTTCGAAATAACTATAGACCAATAGCTTTGCTGTCAGGGATATAAAAAAAACATGGAGACAGCCGTGAATCACCATATTCCTCAATATTTGCAAGGCATTAACAACTTGAGCGATCATCAATATGGCTTTCGAAAACGAAAATCAATAGGCGATCTCCTATCGTACACCCATATTTCGAATAACGCATTGGAGGAACATTTTGAAAGCGCTTGATATTTCTAAGGCTTTTGACCATGTGTGGCATGAAGGTTTGCTGGTCAAACTTCGAGTACCCTCGAGTATTTTAACCATAAACGCTGGTGTCCTCTAGAATCCCATATTGTCTCATTGGAAAAAACCAAGAGTCGAATATTTTGCTTTGCTGACGACACCACACTTGTCCCACCACATATGCCTTGGCACAATTGTGCCGCTGGTACTGCAAAGGCTGTCTCTCAAAAGCTTGGAACACTGTTTCGAACCAGAAAACTGTACACATATCACTAACTTTTGAGGCTTTATAAAGCTCAGATCAGACCTCCTTTGGAGTATTGTTCTGATATATATGGAGCTCCGCCCCTAAGCATACCCTGAAAATGCTGTATTCCATCCATCAAAAAAAAATCTACCTGAGTGGAGAAACTTGCAACCTTGATAGTCTGGAACATAAAAAAAATCTTGGAGATTTGTCAATACAAAACAATACAATACAGTACAATAAAATACAGAACAATACAATACAGTATAATACAATACAGTACAATACAATACAGAATATCACGGTTCCGAAATGAATCTCTGTGGTATTCCACAACTCTCATTCAGTTCAGATGAATATTCATTGTTTGTGTTTGTAATGAGTATGTGTTCTCTACGTGATAGATAGTTACTTCGCGAACTCAATACGTTACCTCACTGTGGAACGGTGGAATTCACTCAAAAAAATATTCTGGTTTGCAGTCTAAGATAATCACTGCAGTTCTGAAAACATTGCCATCGCATACTTGCCTTCACCAATGTTCATTGAACGTATGTCATATCTCGCAAAAGCGTTTACTCAAATCATTCATCACAGTTATGTAGCAAATACGGGTATACACTATCATTTAGACTATATGTTGAAGATTATACGATGTTATATAGAAGTTGGGAACTTCCTAACATTTTTGCTTCTCTTCCTCTCTTCATCATCAACAAAAAGCTCATGATTCCACCGTACGTCACCATTTGAAACCTTAGGGCTTCAGCACATCATTTTGGTATTTCAATTCACCGCTGCTGTCACCAGACGTGAATTCCTCCACATCAAATTTTGGATGTCAAGACAATTCCAGAAGAAGGTTGAATTCGGCCTCCTGCATGAAGAGAATGTCTTCAGTTGCAGTTGCGAATGACCTCAAGAATTCACAAACACTTCTTTCTGAGAGGTTATTATGCTAGGTTCTGAAATAAAATACGGCTTTCAATCTGATACTACTATAGACAAAAAAAAATTACATGAACGGAACAGAAACCTAGAAAATAATAAATCAGTGGAAAGAGATGATATACTCCAATATCAATTATACTTCTTACTTTGACTGAAATTTCTAGTTCCTCGCACCTATCGAAAAACGCAAATTTCGTGACTTCACCGTAATACGTAGCTTGACCGACCCTGACGAATCGCTACCAAACTATGACTCAATTATTAGATCCACTCTGTATACCTGTTTTAGGCTATCTCCTTCTCAAGATTCAAATAACGGTTATCACACATGTACCTACAGTAATCTCACTACCGCCTTTCTAGATCATACCGGATAATCCTGTCTCGGCACTGCTCAGCTCATCAAGGTAATCCTATAGGTTATGGTTGAGTATTATGGTTGAATCTTACTCGGCAAACTTTGGAAACATATTTACCTTGAGAAAAATTACTGAAAACGATAATCTTCCAGTATAGTGGTATAACAACTCGCTGAAAGAAATGAGAAAAAAACTAACTGAGATAAAACCATTTGTAATATTAGCAGAGATAATCATCATTGGAATATCTATAGTAATGTAAAATCTGAATATAAGAAACAATTAACAAATGCCAAAAAGTGTGCAAATAATCGATTCATCGCTTCCTCGGATAACAAATCAAAAGTCTGTTGGCGAGTTGTGAACTATGAGAGGAACAAAAATAGACTCAACCAATCAGATATGGATATAACCCCAGATGATTTCAATAACTTTTTTATAGGAATAGCAGAAAATATAATTAACTCTTCACCGCAAATATCAGACTCCAAATTAATTCAGTTCAAAAAATTTCCAGCCCCCTCGAAGTCATTTTTTTTACACCAGTTACATATTAAACCCTTTGAAGAATTCAAAATGCACAGATTTTTACAACCCAAACAGTAGAATAATAAAAGATACCATTGACATGATATTACTACCATTAACAGAGCTCATCAACTCAATTTTATTCACTGGTGTGTTTCCGGTTGTATTCAAGTATGCAAAAGACATACCAATTCATAAGAAGGGTGACAAAGCACTTCCTGATAACTATCGTTCGATATCGATAATTTGTATATTTTCAAAGATTCTCGAAAAGATAATCAAACAAAAGTTGGCAGCTTATTTTGAGATAGATAACTACTTTCATGATTCTCAATTTGATTTTCGAAAAAAGAACTCGACTACTCGTGCAGTGATGAGTGTTGTGAAATATAGTTGAGGCGATGGACAAAGGACATGATGCATCAGTAATCCTATGTGATTTGTCGAACGCTTTCGACTGTGTCTCTCATGATATCCTTCTTCAGAAGCTGAGTTACTATGGACTTAGAGGAGTTGCTCTAAAGCTTTTTGAATCTTACCTAAAAAATCAAGTTGTTTAAGTCAGCCATGAAAGGTCAGAGTAAAAAACTAACATACATGGTATCCCACAGGGTTCGGTCCTGTTCCCGAAAAAGTGTACTTTGTTTGCTGCTGATAACCCTGATTACCTCTCACTATGACTATCAGCAACTACTACTATCAGAAAAAGCCAAATATTGGGTTCAGGCTAATAAGCTACAACTTAATAATAGTAAAGCCTAGAATATCACATTTTCTACAAATAATTCTCTCATGGAGGACAATAACGTTGAATTATTGGGAATAACTGTCGATAACAGACTTGACTTGAATTGTCATATTGAACAACTTAGACTAGAACTTTCTAGTACGCTATTTTTACTTCAGCAAATAAAGAGATATGTTGATCATGATACACTGAAAAGTATCTACTTTGCACTTTTTCAGGCTCATATGAGTTACGGTATCATAATGTGGGGTAACTTCTCAAAGTCACTGCAAATCTTTCGACTACAAAAAAGGTCCTGAGAATAATTTTAAATTGTAAAAGCAGAGAACATTATCGTCTTTCTTTATTCGTTCTCCTCAAAATTTCATCGCTACCTTCCTTATACATATATATGACTCTTATAGAATTACATAGACAAACAAAAAATTTGGTAACACAATCTCAAGTACATTCCTATGATACAAGACGATCAGATTATATCAGAACTCCCAGGTACAGGCTTACAGGCTCCCAAAAAAATTCACCAGACTATCATGTGTATAATATAATATTACCATCTGATATCAAGTCACTCAATATAATTTCCTTTCAAAAAAAGATGAAAAGATTTCTTTTGCAGCACTGCTTCTATTCAGTGGTTGAGTTTAAAGAATATATGCAACATCTTGAAGTGCCTCTTTGAACACTCCTTTCACATCCCATTCGCTCGACTCTGTTTTCTCAGAAGTGCTCTGATAAATATCATCACTATTTTCATTTTTTATATCAGATATACTTAACGTGTAAAATTTTATTTGTCGCTACTATGTCCTTCTAGGTATTTTAATATATTTTTATTATATCTTCATATATTTTCAATCTAAAATATAATATAAATGTACTTTTGTATATAACATAGTTAAATAAATATTCCATTCCATTCTATTCTACCAATGAATCGGAGCACTTCAATTGTAACACTCTTATACTCGGTTTTGGCGTACGAAATTAAAATTTATTCTTTTCAATAAGCTGTTCGAGCTCCGCTCAAACACTTTTTGATCCCCTTACGGGAGAAAATACTTAAAATCGCGTCAACCGCCCGGTTTCCCTATTGAACTCCTTTTTTGACTCAAAAGGATTCGCGGTTAGCAACTTAATCGCGAGAGATTATTTTTTTATCTGAATTGATCTCGATTAATCAGCCTCTGGCTTTCATTTCCAGCAATCGGGCCCAACGTCGTTCAACAAAAAACTATATTTCGCTCAGCTGAGAAGTGTCTAGATCACCGTTTCCCAAACTTTTTTGGACCCACCTTCATTGAGGATTTTTTTTCGCGACCCACATATTGAATATTAAGTATAATTATTATTTTTAATGATACCTTCATCGTGAAAATTCACAATTGAGGAATACACCTCTAAAAGAAAATGGTAAATATGATATAATTGAAGATAAAATATAGTACGAAAACAGACTTTCAATTCAGAATCTTAAAACTAAACAAATATGAAATGTGAAAAAATGTGACATATGTTATTGATGTAACTTGTGGAGTTGGTGCTAAAGATTTACAAGAGATTCGCAGGTCACTTCTCACACAAAACCTATTTCTATATTTATGTTTCGGATATACCTAAGTGGAAAATGACCTCTCACACAAATATGTGGTTGAAAACCCCATCCGTTCTTTTAAGGCTATGTTCGAAAGAACTGGATACCCTTTCCCAGCCTTCATCAAGAATATTAAGTGTTTTCAATCTGTGATCGCGACCCACTAGAGCCCCGCGACCCACTAGAGCCCCGCGACCCACAGTTTAGGAACCACTGCTCTAGATACAAGGTCTGAAATCTGACATATTTTCGTATCTGCTTTGTCTGCCCAATAAGATGATTATATCTTCAACTGAGCGGTCTATTGACGGATCACAGGTGGTTTTCATAAACATTTCTCGACTGATTGATCGATAGCCGATAACTTTTTTCGTCGACATTGTCATTAAATTTCATGAGGCGTGAGCTTGAAGTTTGAATTTTTGAGGTAAAATTACCTTTTCTATTCTCGATATGTAGCCTTTGCTAGGTATTACAGTTATTCATTGATATTTTCGAAAAGAATCAGTTTTGAACATCCTCCTAAAATCCATGTGTAAGAAATTATGTAAAATGAAAAATACGTCATTATCATTACTATAATTATCATTTTGGATGGAAACAATCACTAATTATATGACATACGCAATGCGGAAAAAATTAAAGGGTCACATCACTGTTCCGCCACTGTGTGACCCTTGTAGTTGAATATGCAGGCACTTTCCTAACCAAACTTTTCAAAAGCTTTATACTTATCCAGGAAAAATAAATACAGCGAAGAAACAATGTCTTCTCGACTTCTACCAGGAGTTCTCTCACTGCTGTTAAACACTTAAAGTTTCACCTCACTTTAAAATTCACTCTCAGACTCCTGTCATTCTGGGACTGAAAGCAGAAGGATATCTGAAATGAGTCGAGCGTTTTAGTGTCAGGAGAAAAGCTGTATATTTATGGGGATTTTGAAAGAATCATTACGTGAGGAGTTTCACTTGAAAAATTACAATCAAGCATGATATGTCACGGTTCAATTTCTTCTTTGACAACTCTAATTATGATAAGTGTCTCTAATTATTCAGTTAGACATTACTCACTGAATCGAAGAAATGGAGTGAAAATCGAAACCATCAGTGACATTTGTTTTTGAATATGACATTTGGTACAATATAACTCAAGCAATGCGGAAAAAAATAAAAGGGTCACATCAACGTTTCGCCAATTTTGTAGTTCGAAAGCTTTGTACCTCACTGGAAAGTATATGCTTCTAAATTTCTGTTGACGAGATAATTAGTTCCGGCTGCTATTCCCGAACACAACCTCAAAGCCGAGCCCTTTAGGCAACCTACCAAATAGTATATTCTATCAACATCTGTTAAAGACAAATTATTATATATTAAATTCTTAAAAATGAAATAAAATGTTTTCCATTTCCTAATGTATCCAGAAAAATCCGGCAATTCAATTTCAGGTAATCGTGGTGCTCCTTGAGATGAGTGCGTACTATTTGTGCTGGTAGAAGACGCTTTATTTTCAATTCCAATAAGACCGGTAGTTTCTTTTGTTACAGCTCCTTGAGTTGAAATATCCGAAAAACTCATTGCGATTATTCAAAACCACACCAATTTCAAATAAAAATTCAGTTTGAGAAATTCATACCATTTGATCAATGAAATCCAATATATCACACTCCCGGATAATGCCAAATTGATTTCATTCGATGTAAAGAACCTGTTTTCCAGTATTCCTTCGAATGAAACGATTACTCTGGTGGAGAATCTATTGGACGAAAACTATCAATCCGGTAGTTATAAATGAAATATTAAAATTGCTTACGGTGTGTCTGTCACAGAATCACTTCCAATTCAATGAAACTTTTTACTCATCCTGCAAAGGTCCCATAATGAGAAATCCACTTAGTCCTATTCTGGCAGAGATTTTCATGGACGATTTGGGGAGAATACACAGTAACCCACTGGTAATAAGTTTCGTGTATTGGTATTATAAATATGTGGATGATATCCTGGTATGTTTTACAGGAACGAACAGACAGTTGACAAACTTTTTAAAGTTCATCAATTCTCTCCACCATTCTATCACATTCACAATATAGATGGAACAGAACGAGTCTGTATATTTTTTGGACTCGACAATAACAAAAGTTAACAACAAACAAGATTTTTCAATTTATCGTAAACCGGCACACACGGATATTATCATTCATAATTCGTCCACTCACCCATATCAGCATAAGGTAGCAGCTTTCAACAGTATGATCCACAGAATGATAAATGTTCCCTTGTCAGAGGCGAATTTCAATAAAGAACTGAATATAATAAAGCAAATAGCCGCCAACAATGATTACGATAGTGGTCTGATACATTCTTTATTATCAAAAAAGTTATATAGTCAAGCTTTGAAAGAAGTTTACCCAATTCGAAGAGGAGAGGAAAAAAGTTATAGAACTTTGACCTACTTAGGCCAACCAACTACAAATATATCAGAGTTTCTGCACAGCGAAGGTGTAAATACTACTTTCAAAACCAACAACAAGTTAGGCATGCACATAAGAAGATAAAAGTTCAGTTTCAGAAAAATCAGGAGTGTATAAATTATCGTGTGGATCATGTCCGATGTTTTATATAGGTCAAACTGAAAGAACGTTCAAATCCCGCATGAAGGAACACAAATATAGTTTCCAGAATGGAAAAATAAATTTCACATATGCCTGTCATTCAATCTCAGAGGGACATGAGTTTAACCATGAATTCAAACCCCTCCATTTTCAGAAGAAAGGTTTGAAACTTAACCTGTTGGAGAGTATGGAAATTAACAAATTCAAAAACTCTCAACATCTTATGAACGATCAAAATGAATTGGATAATTCGTCATTATTGAATCTGTTCGTTTGTAGGTGAACAGGTATCCTATCGAAAAATTTATTGACAGTGTGGATGAATTCACACCCGTTCAACCCATTCGAACAGACATACTTTGAGCCAATAGTCAAAAAAAATCAAATGTGATGCATTAGTCTTATCACCAGGTACCTTTGTCGATACTGTTCCTAGTCCTGCTTAACTGCAGTCTAAAGGTATTACAGATTTTACGTTCACGTTTGATCAAAAGAACCAGAAGTCATCAACATTAAAATTCGGTAGGGTGACTGATTATATAGTCTTTCTTTAGCTATTATCCACCAAAAGTGATGCCTATCTTTATAATAAAAAAGGTTTCAGAGCCCATGTCCATAATTTGAATTTCAAGTTCAAATATCAATTTTACACCCCAGTTTATCAAACTTTTTATAGTGGCTTTTTTTCTCATTCCATCCGGCTCTACAATCGAGTTCCCCACACAATGAAATTACAATTTCATGAAGAAATTGGAAGCCGATTTATTCAAAAATATGTTACCCGAGTTACTTCCCTGGGCTCATTATTTCTATTTCTTATTCCATTTCCAAAAACTGATATCATGTAACCTCTTTCCTTAATGCTATCAATGATTTATTTCAATATATGTAATGTAATCTTTGGAATTGATAGATCTAATTTTCCATTCTGCTATTCGTTAGGTTGTCGGCTCGGTTTGTTTGTACTATTTTTTCTTTTTTTTATGTTTCATCTCACCCCCGACAATGAAAACAAATAATAATATTCAAATGATCGGATGGTGAAGTTGCAAACTATGGCGTAAAACGAATCCAAAAAAGCGCGTTTTCTAATCATCAGATGAAGACTAATTTCCTGAAGACTCCAACGTGATTGGTGATTGCAAAATGTGCTCGTTTTGGAATTATTATGATTAAAAAATTCAATGCCATTGCCACTTTCAGAATATCATAGGATAATTACAATAATGATACTGCTACTGACATTTTTTCCTTCAATTATATCAATAACAGATGATTTTGAAAAATTAGGAATGAATTTTTCACCTTTCCTCCAAACAATATATAGAAGTTCATTTTCAATTTCTCCAGATGGGCTATTGCCAGATTTTGGTGCTAGATGAGTAAACAACCTCTGGCAAATTGATCTCTTTATTTTACATTACCGTAATATAAAATGAAAGAACATACAATGTAAGTGAACATATACTAGGTACGTATCAAAGAGAAACCCATTTCTAGCAGAAACCAGAACAGAAAAACTCTACCTAGGAGCACTAAGTGTCCTGTGGAAATAAATACTTTGGAAAAACTTCGAAATATCGTCCTCTCAATACGCAATTCTAGACGTGACGAATCTCATACACAGATTTTTAGAATCTTTATCTATTTATAGAATTGATTGAGGCATTTGACACAGTCCATTTGTGTTTGTTCCTAGATACGAAGAACAAAGGAAAAAGAGTCAATTGTTCAATATACCTTTCGACAGACACGGGCACATCGTTTTTAAATTCAATTTAATATAGTCATAATCTCAGCGCAAACCGATGTGAAATGTTAAAATTCTCTAGAAATTATACTGCACTATTACATTCAGATGTTCATTGGACTCCTCATTGACATTTTTCGCTAACCTACTTCCAGAAGATCAGCACGCTCTGATGGACAACGACCCAGCTAATTCCCAACTATCAAGCGAATTCCTGCAAACTTCTGTTCCCGTTATTTATTATTAATAATGGCGTAGCGGAAAGTTTGGCGTGACAGATGACGAAATGGCAAAGGATCACGTTAGTCAAGATCCGACATTAATAAGTGAACATCGCCGTTAGCAGCGTGAATAATGGCTCTATCCCGGTAGGAGAGCATGAGCCAACCAAGCAGGATTATTCCAGATTAACATAAGACACAGCGAGGCTTTGCGTTCGCTTGGCGTTGAGTAATTACCGGCAGTGTTTTCTTCCGGTGATTTTTTTGAGCTCTATGTTCTGCTCCGTTTCACATCCAATTCAAAAGACTTTAATCCTTTCAGAAAATCATGCCAATTCTGCGGCGTTCTCTTTGATTTACCTCGTTTTCACAAATGAGCTGAAAGCGAGATAGAAATAATAAGTGAGTATGAACCATTGAATGATGTATTATAACTTAGCTGATTCAGCGTTAACAGTCAAAGTCTCTTTATATGATGAAACATTCGACACTGAATTGGTTATTTCCTGTCAGACAAACCTAAACATTACAGTTTGGTAGCACATTTTGAAAAATATATGCATTTTTTCAAACAAGCCAGTCCTGGTAGATTTCTCAAAGAGTCTCAAACTCTTCTACAATCTAGGTATTCAGTGTTCGTTTTAGAAAACCTAAAGCAAAGCCAATGATAGATCATGGTTGCAACGCTTGCTAGCAAAAGAGTTAGAAATTTCGTTATCTTCCAGACTACTATTGCCAGGAATCCAGATAACCAATTTGTCGAGTTTTTCCATTGACGATAGTTCACTAACAGTTCACTACTAGCTTGAAAGCTTCTTGGTAAGAGTTGAGTTCTTCCAAAGCCGCTTGGCATCCAAGAATTCGTTTTGTCAATCTCTGCACACTGAATGGAAGGCACAGATTTTTGACAGAAATATGGTTGCATACTCTTGACAACTTGATATTTCTGTCCTGAGTCTGCAATTGTATACGCCACACTAAAATCTGAAGGTATTTTTGATCCATCTATAATTTAACAGCTATTCACTCTCAGTACTCCTTGCTGTCGGAGAATCCAGTCTCCTCTACTTATTATAAGTACTGTTACAGTATCTGCCAGTGATCCGTATTATATAATTGGCAATGTGCAGGATTCTGTATGTGAATCTATTCAGTCTCTGGTCTGACATGAAGTATTATTCATCATAAAATACTCATCTCAAACCTACACTTTTCACTTCCTCACCAAACAGAATAACCTCACTGTTACAGTACAGTTGGATCATATGAATTTCCCTTCCTGGTGAAAGGAACTGTCACAGTTTTGCTGGGATCTTCAGACATATTCTTTCTCCGACATTCACCACAAACAACGTCCAATGTAACCTGATACTTTTTCCAAAATCGTCAACATTGCCAAGATAACAAGGTTAACTCTATAAGCTTGCAGATCTACTTCTCTTTTGTCCAGAAGTCTAGAATATCAAGAGCATTCTATTTATCAGGAATGCACGGAGAGGGATAGTAACATGTCTCGAAGCTTGGTGACTTGGAACCTAATGACTTCATGTTGAAAAGCGTTATCAGATCTCTTGTTCATTAGCATGGCACAGATTCTAACAATTATAGTCGATTCAATGAATTTTTTAGCCAGATCCCACACAATAGATTCAGGTTCCAATAAATATGGCCACCACAATCTATTTTTTGTTGAGAGGTAGAGAACTATCCAATACGTCATACAACAACACAAACCACCATAAGTTCATTATCAACTTGTCGCGACAGAAACAATAATCCACTTCCGAATAGTGACCTATTCATTCAAAGTCAAAGTCAAAATATGCTTTATTGTCTGAAGATTAACATCTTACTGACAAAGCTTTGTTAAAATAATTCGAGAAACAAATTCACACTGTATAACTAAAATTGATTGCAGTGTTGTCAGAGTACAAGCATCCCAGAAAGGAATTCCATATCGCAGATGAGATTCTACGAGAGAGTGATATGTTACTTTGGCAGCAGCAAATCCCAACTCATAAGATGTCAGCCTCACAGCATAAGACCCTAAGGATAACTTTTATTTGAGACTCTTGATATGGTCTTCAAATTTCAAATCAGTGTCAATGGATAGTCCCAGAAATTTGGTAGATGGTTTATTCTCAACAAAGATGTTGTCAATTTTTAAATTGCTGATGGAACATTTGAAGCACAGTTCGTTCGTTTTAGATATGTTAAACTTCATTTTTATATTGCTAATATCATGATTTATTACTGTTTCAAGTTCAGAGGGATTTTGATCATGCCATAAAATTGTAGTGTCGTCAGCGAATAGTGTGAACTCTCCTTTAATATCAATAGATGTCAGATCATTCATATACAAAAGAAATAATAGTGGACCTAGGACTGAGCCTCGTGGAACTCCACAGTTCATTTTTACTTTCTCAGAATAATTGGTCGTTTTAACAATTTGACTACGCTTAGATAAATAAGATTCAAACTAATTGAGACTTACACCTTTCATACCATACTGTTGTAATTTCCAAAGCAGTGTATCATGACGAACACAGTCAAACGCTTTCGATATGTCACAGAACACAGCAGCTACAATCTCTCCATCATTTAATTTGTTATATAGACTGTACAATCATGAAAAAATGGCATCATGAGTGTTTTTTCTACTCTGGAATTCAAACTGACATTTGTTTAGTGTCTGGTTTCTCTCGAGAAAATCAACTAGTCTTCTCTTGACTAGTTTTTCTATAATCTTTGCAAGTGTTGTTATTAAAGAGATAGGTCGGAAGTAAGAAGAGATGCCATATCTCCACCTTTATGAAGAGGAATAACAATAGACGTTTTGAGAAAATTTGAAAAACTCCTTCTTTATATGAGATATTCATTATGCCAACTAGTACTGATAAATATTCAAGGAGATGTCGTCAATTCCTGAAGTGTGTTTATTTTTCATCTCCCTAAAAACTGAGAGCTTTGTGTCATATAGAATAAAATTATCTGCTATATCAATATGAATTAAATTATGAAGTGGATCATACGGAATGTGAATATTTTCAGTTAATTTTTCTCCTATCATGCAAAAATAGTTATTGAAATCGGTGGATGATAATGGAGTGTCCAAGTTTTGCTTTCTACCTTTTCCCCTGGGATCATTAATTATCTTCCATGTTTCTCTTGACTTATTGCTCGCTTTGTTTGTTCTGTTAGTATAATAAAGAGTTCCAGCTAGTTTTATGGTGTTTCTATACATGCAGGTGAAATACTTTAAAAAATATGCGGATGATGTGAACTTTCTAATGTATTGCAAGCAACGAAAATGTATTGCAACACAACGATATGTGTTTCCATAAAAAAGAAGAAGGTTCAATGAAATCATTTGAATTTGAATAAACGTTAGATATCTCTTCTGCATCATATCTGAGAGATGTCAGAGTAGTCATTACAAGTGTTGATAGTTTTTAAAGAAATATTGCATCTGGTAAAAGTTAAAAATTGTTTTACATTTTCGAAAACAGTAAACTTACTTCCTTTAACTTTGTTATCAATTAAGCATCTTAAAGAGATACTGGAATTATGTTTTTTAAAGTTGAACACTTGCTTCAACAGCTTTCTAATAATGATTTGGTCTATTTGTGTATGACGTTCAGAAATGAGTGAAATATTCGTAATCTTACATAATGGTAAAATTTGTTTTAGAGCAAGGTACAAGTTTTTATTATTACTAACATCATTAGTAATGAACATAATTATAACATAATCTTCTTGGCCATAGTCCAAAGTGTCAGCAAAGAGGTTACCTGTTAAATGCGAAAGTTCACAATCGGGTTTTGTCTCTTGCTTTTATTGAATATTTGCTTCCAGTGGAGTGCTTCAAGACACAAGAAAAGTTTTTAACATATTCGTCCCCTAGTATTAGTATTTTCTTGGAGGAATTTATTTATTTATTTTTCCATTTTTATTTTACCAACATTATTGTCAAATAGATCGACTATTCAAATACTCCCAACGCTTCGAAAAAGTTTACCGCTGTCTGAGTATATGTATATGGCAGGAAATTTACTAGGATCTGAATTCAAAATTCCTCATGGCTCCACGTTTCTTTCTCGACTGAACACCTGTGGGACTTCGATTCAATCGCTGGCAATTGTGCCCTCCATCGGTTCGAAGGGAATCGACAAATAGGTCTTTTAAAGTTTTTAATCAAGCGACTTTTTATTGCAGACTGATTGGATATTCGATTCCTGATTAAATTCCCGTAGATTTATTATAAAATCTCGGGAAAAAATTAATTCGAAAAGGATTTTAGATGCGATGATGTCGTCGGTGATTTGAAATATTCAATCACTAATGACTCCATTTAGAATATTTTCATTACCGCCTCAAGGGTTAGTATTTGCCCCGGAGTGGATCGAAACTTGTATATTCGAGATAAACCCATTTCGTTTCATTTTGGAAAAAGTATTCAAAATGAAAAAACAAAGTTTTTTAATGGAAGTGAAATTTTGCTAGTCACTGAAAATCTAATCCAATCCGCGGCGGGGCAGGCACAAAAACTGTGCTCTACCAAACTGAAACTGCAAGTTGGATCTTTCAATAGTATAATGCTTTCCATAGGTTGATTCAGACAAAAATCAATTGAGAGGCCTGTTGGGAAACATGTTGCATCCCTGCTGAAGTCTAACATTTGTTTGGTATCATTTCATGGAAGATATATAAATGACTGCAAATGTGCTTATCGTGTTTGATTTAGCCGAAAGTCCAAAACTCTTCTGTGAATGGAAGACAAGTGGCCACTCAAAACTTCAAAACACTCAAAAAAACAGTTGATGTTTGTGTTTCTGCACTCTCAGTTATTTTGACGTATTTCTCATACTTGAAGAAAAAATGGTGTGGACTAGGAACTTTCGAAGAGGTTCTGTGTAACTGAAGTGAAGAATGGCTCTATCCCGGTAGTAGATCATGTGCCCACCGAGCAGGATTATTCCAGATTCACATAAGACACAGCAAGGCTTTGCATTCACTTGGCGTTGTGTGATTACTGGCAGTGTTTTCTTCCAGCGAATTTTTTGAGTTCTATATTCTGCTCCATTTCACGTCCAATTCAAGTATTTATTTATACTTCCAGGATATTCCAGATTGTGATTGGAAGAACGATTTTACCAGATCTGAAATGACTTTTGCATATAACCCCAATCTACTCGAATTTCAAATAGCTGATTTCTAACTGATTTGATATATTTGGTGAATGGTCAGTTCTTTGATGTCGAAGTTCTTCAGTGTTGTGGAATTGGCCGCAGTGGTAGTGCGCCCGACTCACGATCGGAAGGCCGTGGGTTCGATTCCCGCCTCGACCAGTTTTCTCGAGAGAATTTATCTAGTTGAAGCTGGGATGATTCTGCAACTGTGTTAGAAATCACACGTTGAAAGGTAATACCTCGTTAGTTCTTAGCTCGCACAAGTTTCTCAACTTCTTAGAGTTGTTGTTTGTATGGGGGCGACAGCTGATTAACGAAAAAACATATTTTTTTTCAGACAGATTAATCCTTGTACGACAATTACATTTTTTTCATAACTAAAAAACAAAAGTTGATATTCATCTTTGTTTATTGTATTATTATCAACTGAAGTACTTTTATTCGAATGAGATCGAGAAGTAATTGAAATTTGTTTATTAATTTTGCATTTTTTCAGTATTTTATCTTTTTCAAACCTGTACCCCATTTACTTCGATTATATGTGTTCTTCCTCTGATCACTTCATTGACAATAACATAAACTCACCAACAAGAGTGTATGAGAAAATTTCGATACTGATAATGGTTACACAAACAGAACTTATATATCCAATTCTGGAGTCATAGTTTGTGATATATCGGACCAAGATGTGGTTTTTGCAGATCTTGGTATTTCGAAGCCTGAACCTTTCATGAAATACTGTAAAATCTTTGAAAATGTTGATATAAATAAGTTTTGCTCCGAACTAGTAGATATACATACAGGGTGTTCATTTGAAAACTTCCCACCACGGATTTATCGAAAACTACTGATTGAAAGAAAAAACGCCGAGACACGTCAGAAGATACATCAAAGGGGACAAATTTCAAACCAATAAATACTTCACCCCCTTTCACCCTCTGCACCCCAGGATCATTTCCTTGAAAATTTTAAATGACAAGGGGTATCGAGTGATAGCTTGTTTGAAAAGTCTTCCGAAGTCCTTCATTATGACGTTTATTTTTTTCAAATCGGTCGATTCGTTTTCCAACGAATCGACCGATTTGAAAAAAATAAACGTCAAAATGAAGGACTTCGGAAGACTTTTCAAACAAGCTATCACTCGATACCCCTTGTCATTTAAAATTTTCAAGGAAATGATCCTGGGGTGCAGAGGGTGAAAGGGGGTGAAGTAGTTATTGGTTAAAAAGTTGTCCCCTTTGATGTATCTTCTGACGTGTCTCGGCGTTTTTTCTTGCAATCAGTAGTTTTCGATAAATCCGTGGTGGGGAGTTTTCAAATGAACACCCTGTATATATTATACTGAAAATAAAGATGAAAAACTGAAAATATTCAATGAATCTATCCTAACAGTAATTGATCGTCATGCCCCAATGTGGTTAGTAAAACTAACAAAAGAACCTTCTTCATGGTTGAACGATAATCTCAGAGAATTCTTAGACTACAAAGATCTTAGACCCATAAGTATTCTACCCTACATGTCTAAGTTATTGGAACGCATTTTGAACAAACAAATCAGCTTTGCTTAAAATAATGGATGACATGCTGGCAGCAACAGATACAGGAGATATCTCGTTATTGATCTTACTGGACAGTTGAAGTATTCGACTCATTTTATCCAGAAATACTTTTATCCATGCTCAATTATACAGGCTTCTCTAAAACAGCCGTTAAGATGATGCAAGAATATTTCACAAATAGGCATCAAATGGTGAAATTCGATGGCGAACTATCTGAATCGGTGAGATTAATGCAAGGTGTTCCGCGAGCATCTATACTTGGGCCTTTGCTTTTTAGTTTATATACCTCAATTATACTGACTGAGATCAATCTCTGTAAGTATCATGGTTACACTGATGATACCCAACTTTATGTATC
This sequence comes from Leptinotarsa decemlineata, assembly GCF_000500325.1. Taxonomy (NCBI): domain Eukaryota; kingdom Metazoa; phylum Arthropoda; class Insecta; order Coleoptera; family Chrysomelidae; genus Leptinotarsa; species Leptinotarsa decemlineata. Next base: position 625,240 of record NW_019289447.1, read on the forward strand.
GTTCAAACCAGAATTGCTGAATGAAGCTGTTGCTAACATCAATACTGAACTTCAAAATATTTATGATTCTTCTGTGAAACACGAACTGCAACTCAATCCTAATAAAACGTAGGTTCTTATGTTTGGTCCCAAGTTTTTATGGCAAAGGAATTTACCTTGAGTAAATATTTCTCTGAATGGTATAACTCTAAATATAGTACCGGAGGCAAAAAATCTTGGCTTGATGTTGGATAATAATTTTAGGTTCAGAAATCGAGTTTCATTATATATTCAGAGAGCTTACGCGAACTTAAGATTAATTTACCCCCACCGAGCATACCTAAATACTCAGACAAAAACAAATTTATGCCAGACTCAGGTTCAGGAAATTATATGTGACATGGGATGATACGAACTCTGTAACATTCAACGTAGACATAGGAGTTCCACAGGGCTCAGTTTTGGGACCACTCATTTTTCTGATTTATATCAATGATTAACCTCAACATTTAGGTACAAAATCAATATCTCTTTCTGCCGATGATACTGCAGTCTCGGAAGGAGCTGATAGTCCTACGGAACTACAGTCGAAACTGAACACAATAAGTCGTAAATTTACGAAATAGTGTCTCACAAATAATCTTATAGTCGATGCCGACAAAACGGTGTTAGCCTATACAGGTTGATATAAATAATGTCACTATCTATCCACAAAATTTTTAGGACTTCATATAGATTCTGGGCTGAGTTGGCAAGTTCACATAAATTATGTTTGCAAGAGAATCAACACCAGTTTTTACGTACTGGTACAACTTAAAAAGGTTATGAATGAAGAGCATTTTTCGAACATTTACTATGCAATGGTTTATTCAGTACTATCTTACAATGTGCTTTTGTGGGGAGAAGGGATTAACATCAGTCGAGCATTCATCAATCAAAAAAGGATAATACGTATGTTGTATGGTCTTCGACACACAGATTCCTGTAGACCCATTTTTAGGGGATACCAATTTTAACACTACCATCTATATGCATTTATAATTGTCTAATTTTTGTAAAAAAGAAGGAGTCTGAGTTTGAAACGAATTCAAAATGTCACAGTTACCCAACAAGAAATGGAAATCTGATTAAACTGCAGCAACATCGTACTAGAATGTTTCAAAAATCACCACCTCTAGCAGGCTCCAAGCAATTCAATTGTCTTCCTTCAAATATAAAGAGTATCCCATCAATGTCTACTTTCAAACGTAAAGTTAAAGAATACCTTTTAGAGGGATGTTTTTATTCTATCAATGAATATTTTGAGTATACTTCCAAATAAATGTAATCAATGTACTGTAATCTCTATGTTACACATCTACATGTTTTTTTCACTTGACGTTTCCTATATCATTGTTGAATGATCATTTCAAAGGAATGAAACATTATTATTATTATTATTATTAATAAAAGAGCAGGATTCGGCGTATTGCACACGCTCGTCTCCTGAATTTCAATGTATTTTTCTTTGTGTACTTTTTTTCACCTTGGTGAATAAAAGACATTATTATTATATCAATAAAAAACTCTCATTTATTTCCAGAAAAATGGCTTTTCGTTTCCCATCTCATTTGAGTGTAGATGTGCACGCCACTTCAACGTTTTCTTAAATCGAAAATATGTGTAATTTTTTTGTATTGTCTATCCCCTAAATTCGATCACTGAGAACTAGTCTGAAGACTGAGTTTTATTGATCCTAGAGCTTGTATATTTTTTTCCATCCAGATATCTCTTTTACTGTTAACTTTGAGATCTTGGGCGATTTCAGCAATTCAAGTACAGGATTTCCCTCTGAGAAATCTCTTTATTCATGTAGACTCAACCTAGATACAGTTTTTTCTTGGGAGATTCTCTCCTGAAAAATCACTACTTATCTCGATATTTTTTTACATGCACCATATTATCTACTTCAGGAATATAAGATAACATTATCATATGTGTTATTCTATTGAACCTGCCTACTCTAAAACTTTGCAAAAGCAATTTTGCTCATTTTCCTGTACCGGAGAAAATATCGAATATACTACTTGAACGAAACATATTCCATTTACTCTCATATGTTTGTTTATATATCAGAATGGAAAACGGAAAACTGGAAACGCGTCAACCCAGGGGATTCAAGTGTGCACAAAAACGTTATGTATAGCGCCATATTACATGAATGCTTCGATGCAGAACATGTTATCTGAGTTATTTTTTTTCTTTTCGATCACTCAAATCGAAAACCGGAGTTTCTACTGCATGAACTGTACTCACATAACATTGTAAAAATAAAGGATTCCAAACGTATTGGAGTTTGGAGTTTATGTAAATACTAGGTGAAAGTTCAATTAAAAAATGTTGAGCTGTTCAGTATGTTGAACAGGGTGGTGAACACTTTTTGATTATTTTCAATGCTTGAGTGGAGGTGATTTCCGATTTTATGAATATCTTACCTCCAGTCTGTCGATTGCAAAGCTGGTGATGTCTGGAATTTTTCAACTAGACTCCAGACCTCACCAGAAGATGGCAAATGGGACTTTGCCGAAACGTTGTGAGGATAATCCTTATGGGAATAAAATACACAGAACACGGAGCGAAACCTGAGAAAACAGCTCATCATACTTTGTCCTCTACAAAAAAGGGACAAAATAATACTACAATAAAAATTTGCTACAAAAAAGCCCAACTTACTGGTTTTTGTAGCTTTGTAGCTCTTCGATGATAATGATAATAAATAATAATAAAGATGCTTCCCAAGTTTTGTTTCTAACTAGTCAGCAAAGACTGTCCTTCAACTATACAGGGTATTCCATATTCGATGGTCAATTAGACGTATCTAGAGAACAACAAAAGATGAGAGTTTCAAATTTTGGTTACCGATGTAGAGGGCAGTAATCTATCGTTTGAAAATATTTTCATCGCCGCATTGTTGCCACATCAACATGTTACAGACATCAACTTGAGAATTTTAAATGGAACACCCTATATATTATATCATTTTTGAATTCTGCATCGGAATTTAAATTACTTCTATGAACCATGTGCCATGTAAACCATTACTTATGTGAACATACCTCTCACCGTTATTGAAATAACATTTATTTTGTAATTTTTTTTTGGCGAAAACATGGTATTTTCAATATTTAATATCGCACGAATTAACTGATATACTAAACCAAAATTCTGGCAACATTGAGATAAGATATGGTGGTTGTTATTTCAGAACGAAACTAGAATCTTATTTTATAAAGAGTGTCTGAAATATACGTCTCAAATTGTACCTTTGATAAATGATCATAACTAATTTTTATCAAATGGAATACCCTGTATATTATTCAATTTTAGAATTTAGCCAACCATTGTGAACAGCTTTGGTGAACTATGTCCTATACCTATCTTCGACCGTTTATGAGATATGAACTATTTTTAAAAAATTGCGCCTATTCAAGCATAACATTTCCAATAAAATTAAAAATCAAGTGCATAATACACACATTCTCAAAATTTCAGCAAAAATGACGTAGGTCTCGGGCCTTCGAAAATTCACTCGAAGATCCAAACTTTTTGAAAAAAATTATATGGAGTGATGAATCACAATTTTCACGTGAGGGAATATTCAATCGTCGAAATAATCACTTCTGGGCTTCAGAAAATCCCCATTTCATTAGAAAATGTGTATTCCAACAAAAAATGAGTTTTAATGTTTTTTGTATGCTCATGGATGATGAAGTTTTTTTTTGCATTTATGGAGAAAAGTTGATTTTCGAAAAATAATTACATATTCTGAAATCGACTATGAGTGATTTTCTGGACAATTTGCTCCGAAACTTGTCTCGGAATTGTTGGTATCAGTTGGTATCAGTTGAATCAGATGGATGGAGCTCCTGGACATTGCACACGTGAAGTGAGTAGGGAACCAACCGATCTTCTAACATATCGGACAGAGGACACCAGAGGACAGGAAACTCAAAAAACACGTCAATAAAGGAAACCGTATGGACATCTGGGAAAACCATAAATTTAAAAGTCATAATTCACTTATCGAGAAACGAATATAAATCAAATTAGAACAAGACCTATTATTCAATATACTATATAATACAATACCCTTTCCTAGAAACAGTAAACCTAGAAAACATCCAACACAGAAGATGTTACCTGATGTAACTCAAATACAGGCAAATTTACCTGCAGTACGTGCCCTAAAGCGTTCTAATCGCATAAAAGAACAAACAAGAAGATAAAACGTTTAGTTTGAGTAGAGCCAAGAAGATGATTGCACAGCCAGCTATGGAAAGCACTCACATATGATATGTGAGTGTTATGAAGCTTCATATCCTTTCTGTGACATATATGTTAATATTAAAATACTGAAAATAAAGGAATATTAGTTAATATTCTCAAAACATTCAAGAAGAGACCTAGGATTTTGGAGTAGGAAGTAGAAAACGTAGTCTGGCATTAAATAGAGGAGAAACCAAATATATAGTCCCATAGCGAATCAATATGAAAAAGCTACTGTAATAGGGAAACATGTCGTGATATATTTTTTGGAAATAAAGTTTGTGAAGATCAAATCGTGAGGTGAAGTTGTCAACGTCAGCTGAGATAAAAGCATACGGAACAATAATCAGACCAACAGTACCATATCCATGTGAAACAAAAACTCTCAAAGAAAAAATACGATGGTGAAAGATTTCAAAGGGAAGTATGAAAGAGGAGGAGGATGGAGACTGGCGAAGATGAGCGAAATAATGATGAAGACATATGGAAAACTTGGAAAAATACAGAAAATATGAACATGGAGAATCAGGTGACTTTGACATATTCCAAAGATGCCAAAAAAATATACTAAGAGTAGGTACCATAAGTCCATTTTTGCATCCACGCAATTAATCCATTTTTATTCAACCAAGTCCTCTTCATTCAATATACAGATTGAATCTTCTAATGTCCTTTGATGAAATGATGAACACATTGAAATAGGGTCAATTAGAATAAATTATGTATTCAGCGATGACACTTCACGTAATGGTTCAATCAGATTTCACTATTTGTGCCGAGAATCAAATCACCTAACCGTGTGAGAGCTTTTAATTACTTGATTATGCTGTTTATTGACCATTCCACCTAGTTGTGGTTTTCACAGTGACGATAAACTTCAACTGGAGTAGTTGTTGATGGCGATTGCCCGTATAGGTGAAATTTAATTATTGGTAAGCGTCCAAGCGAATGGACTCATTACTATATTGAAGTTTCAGTACTTTCGTCAAGAAGACATCAATGACAAATTTCATTGAAGCTATACATATATCAAAAAGTATCTTTCTTTTTATTGACTAGGGGAATATCGTTTTGCATAAAAAAATTTGAAGAAAAGATGAATTATAATCATTATAATTATAGGAATCAGATCTTCACCGTCTAATTTTAGTTCTGTGAATGTGTATTTCATTCCATTTTCCATGAACAATTTAGAAAACCAATCAATTTGGGACGTATCTGAACACTTTTGCGAAAGTAAAATTCCAGGATATAGTCAATAAGAATAATCATGGAATAAAATAAATACAGATCGATGAAATGCAGAAAGATAATGCTACAGCCGCCATTTCGTTGGCGAGGACTTAATTTTTTGGGTTCTCCCAGTATCAAAAAAAACATTTTCACGTATTCATCTTTGATTCATAACAAATCATCCTGAAAACTATGAATATACTCAACCACAGTTTCAGCCAGATCAGATGAACAGTATTTTATAGTACTTTTCCAACAAGTAACTGGCGTAATTCCTAAATACATCTGGTTAAACGTTCTCAAGAAATTCATTTCACATGAACGCAGTTCTCCAAATGGAGAAGTTTTTGAACAATGAAGTTCGAGGTGTACTGAACTGAACCTCAAAACGATGAGCAGCCATAGTCCGTGGCGTATTCCTGATATGTACACAGTAAAAATTATTTCGTTTGAAGATGATCATAGGTTGCTTTGAAATTTTTATCTCTATTGGAGAAACTATTACTTCATGCCAACAGCGCCATGTTCCACAAGAGAATCACTCTTTTTTTAACGGGGAAATCAAATTTCTTGGCCTTTCAACGACATAATTCGTTTGATTATATTATTGCGAAGATTAACTATTTTGAATCAAGAAAATATAATATCATCTCAAAATCTACCACCTATTTGAAGAGAAAAATGAACTGTTTCAAATGGAGAGCAATATCAGCTTGATCTGAACACATATTGTTTGTTTGAATTCAAAACTGTATCCCTTCAAAAAACGCAATTCATTTATAACAAGAGTTTTGTGAATCTATATACAAAAGTATATTATGATAGACTGAAGATAACAGGAATTTTGTATAGCATGAACAGGGTTTCTTTTAAAGAAGTATTTCATTCATTTCAGTTTGAATAAAACTGGTTTATTTGAACATAGATATTATTGAAGAGAATTTATATTCATTATTATGAGAAACTAACAATGTAGAACACTGTTCGCGTTGTATGTATTGGAAAGTGATTTTAGGAGGAAGTGTTTTATGTGTCTGTAGGTAGTGCAATTCTTTCTCGATTATTTTGTGTTCACCATAATGGAACACTGGGGTCTTGCACAGTTGGAAGATATTTTCATGGGTAAGTATTATAATTGGATAAAATTGAGGTGTTTGGGTTACTTGAGAAAGAAACTCCGCTATATCAGTAAGTAGGTACTTCTCCGAAGAGAAAGTAGTAAAATTTGACAGCAATTCTTAACTTTGCCCTCATTTTGCGAAAATTATATCAATGCTTCGTAATTTTTCACACATGCATTATTACATTTGCCGAGCTCTGCAAATGTATATTAATTTGAACTGAAAAATCCTCCACGTTGATTCAAATTTGCCAATCTTTAGTTTTGAACATATCTTTTATCTTGTTTCAAATAAGTGCATTTTCTCTGAATAAAATTTGATTTTCTCTTAGACCGAATTCATTTTTTATTGAAAGAGAGAGGTACTTATAGTTTCGACAATAAATTATAATACAAAAAATACCAAAATAGGCACCAGTAGGTATAAAAAGCACCTACATTTGACAGCCACTTTCTGATTTCAACATGTGAATGTTTGTTGATTTCCGAAACGTCTTTGCTTTCTGTAATTACTCCAGAAATGTTTTTATGTTATTCATTGAGAACAAATTGAATATACCCTACTCAGCTTGAAATTATTTAATATATTTCCTTTAGGAATGTGAGAAATAGGTAGAAATATTACTAAACCCACTAGAGGAGAAATGAGAATTTTCAAAAACGTGGAAACACTGAATGTTTTTATTCAAATAGCAAATCACATACGTTTAAGTATGTTTGTATGATCATGAGTTAAATTTTCTGAATGAAACATTTTATATTTTCCATTGATTATCTAATAATACTCACACTTTGAATTCTTATAACGGTTTTGAAAGGCAGTTTTTCTGTAAAGACTCTTGTCCACTTCAAAGGGATTTGAGGTATGTCTTCTGAATTGACTATTTATTTCTGATCAAGGAACTTTTAACTTGCTAGGAATCGTATGACCTTTAAAATTTTGAGGGTTGTTAGTATGCGGATCTGAGAAACAGCTTTCGCAATTCCAGCGACACGATTGTGCCAAGACATATTGGTGTCCACACCGAAAAACAATATTGAGCGAAGATCTATTTACTTCATAGAGAAAAATCCAAAATTATGTCTTGGAATATGTCTAACAACATGGATCATTTTGTGCCTGATGTTCACATTATGAACATCAGTTCAATAAGTTATTTTGTTATAGAGGTAGGCAGGTGTTCTATGGACAATAACTTTATGAAATAATGTCGGAGAATGAAGAGTCCGCCTATCGTTCATTTTCAGCCACCTAGCTTTTTTGAGTGTATGAGAAATCGGTTCTCTTTTCTTGATACCGTATGAAAATCTCAAACAAGAGTTTTGAACTCTTTGAATTCGTTTTTGCTCATTTTTATTCAGAAAATAATGATACACTACGTCACAATGATTGAAAATAGATAATATCAACGAATCACAAATGAGTAATTTGGTTTTTAGGCTCAAGACATGCCTATGAGCATGTCTAGCCTTTTCCAAAATTTCAGAAAGAAATGGAAGATACTTATAGGACGCAAGTCTTCAAATTCCTTAGGTTCTTTATTATAGGACGCAAGTCTTCGAATTCCTTAGGTTCTTTAATTTTGCGTATTGGTACCACGATAGACTGCTTCCACGTACTTGGGAAAACTTTCTTCTACAAGCAAAATTTCATAATATGTAAAATAACGGGCACTATAGGTGGACAACAGAGATTTAAGAGAGAATTATCGAGATCATCTTTTCCTTTTGATCTACTTTTTATTTGTGATATGAAGTTTAACAGTTTATTTTCGGTGATCAATGTCAATTCAAGAAATGATGTGAATCATTCACATTATTACTGTAAAATTGTTCCAGATTTGGGTCAACCCTATTACACCGATGTTGCGAAGCTATAAAAAAATCATTCATGTTGTTAGGATCACATAAATGGGAGGGAAGATTCAATATAGGTTTTTTATTGTGAATATCGAGTTTTTAAGTTTCAATCATAGATCTCTAGAGTTATTATGGTTATTATTATAGAACTTTTGTCTCATAAATGCCAGTTACCCAGAATTGATATGTACATTACTTTGAAGGAAATTAAATTGAATTGACGATGGCAGCGATTCATAATCTCCAACTACAGGCCCCGTTGCCACCGCTCGAAGCTCGTTTGCCTGGTGTGACGTCAAAATGTACCGCGGGCGATCTCACATTTTCAATTACTCATGCTCAGTTGTTAATTGACATAGAAACCGAAAAATTTTGTGGGGTACTTGGGAGATGATTTACTTTTATAAATTATAATTTTCAATAAAAAACTGAATTAGCCTGAATGAGCCTGAATGAGCTCATTGAACCAATTGTAATGAACCGAACACTGAATATTATGCGGAATTTACCACAATATTTCAATGAAAACCACTGCCGAATCGGTTAAACTGTTTTCCTCGAATACCTTCCATATATCGACAGCGATCAGTTACATTTTTATTACAGGTGATAATCTTAAAAGAAAGCATATCACAATTTCAAAGTTGGAGTAGTTGAAAACTTCCAGATATTAGTTCACATTCGAATTTGAATGTGTATACTCTTGTAAACATTTTCAGTAATGTTTCAGTCAGTATTTCAACCAATGGAGGCGAGATGATATATTCCATAAAAATTAAAATTAACCATAAGTACTTACATTTCTATAGATTATACGCAGAACTTAAAACATCAAGCTTGTAATGGACCAAAATAAAAAAATTAATTTTCATGAACTCCTCCACAAGTTCAAAAAAAGTATTATCTGTAGTAACATCGATAAAAGAAACTTTATTTCGTCTGAAAATTCATTCAACGTTCCTTTACCATTTTCTATAACATTTTCTGGAAGGAAATTATCAATTATGAAAAGTTCTTTAATTGACACATTATATATTCAATAATATATATTCAATAATAATATAAACTTTTTTATTTGGATCGGAAATTTCAAAGAGCTGTAGCATACCAAAATCATGACAAAAACCACCCAATGAAACGATATCGAAAAATGGTTCATAATCCTAGACTATAAATTCAATGACAAAATTCGGAGCCTAACCAAATAAAAGCACCTTTCGGTACTGGAAAACAATTGAATGAACTCAAATGAAATTGTGTTATTTTGGGCTGTGAAAACAGTGTTTTGAATTCATCCCAAACCGCGTCGGTTTCAAAGTTCGTATAACTCTGAGTTCTGCAAAGAGGAGTTTCACTAATTTCGGTTTGCGGTGACAATATTGTTTTATCGCCTTTTGTTCAAGGGTTGAGGGTGTGTGAACTAGGTACCGACTCGTGATATATTTCACTTTGTAAATGAAATCATCGAGGCCAGTTAGATAATGAATTGGGAGAGAAATCGGAAATTCATTATTTAAATGAATAAACAGAGAATAATATCATCAGATGCTACATATTTGTTGGACTATAAAAAAAATAAAACTAATCATTTCAAAATAAGTCTGAAGACTGAATCGAGAAGAGATAAAAAATAAATATTCTGAAATGAAATCTCCCAACTTACCAACATAGTAGGTTCTGGTGAATGCCTGTAGAAAAACAACTATTTCTCCGGCTAATACCACACTGGACATTGGATTATATCCGACAGATATTTATGCAAAATATCTCCCAGATCTTGGTCTTTCAGATGTTTCTCTTTCATCCATCAGCAGGATCACGTTGAAGTTATTCAAGTCGATTACCTACTGGAGTTAAAATGGACACCAATATGTCTTGACACGATCATGTCCCTGAAATTGGAAAGGTTTCTTCTCAAGGGCTTGGAACACTGTTCTGAACTGAAAAACTGTACTCACCTCAACAACTTTTGGTGCTTTATAAAGCCCACATCAGACCCTATTTGGAGTAGTGTCCTCATGTATGGAGCTCCGACCCAAACATACTCTGAAGCTGCTGGATTCCATTCAGAAAAGAGCCATCCACCTCATTGGAGACGCGAACATCATTTGCAAACTTGATAGTCTGGAACATCAAAGAAAGGTTGGAGATTTATCTCTTTCCTATAGATACTTTCACGGGAAGTGTTCAAGTGACTTGGCACATTTGATTACACCAAGAGCGGTACATATCAGAAATACGCGGCGGATTGTGGCTGCTCATCGTTATGAATCGAGTGAAAACTTTTGAAAAATTTGGAACGCAATAAAAGAAGTAACGAATGATACCTCGCATCACATTAGTACGCAAAATTTCAACTTTATCAATGAACAAGGCAGAAAACAAACGGATGAAGAGGTAGCGAACCAGTTCAATTACTATTTCATAAATATAGGTGAAATTATGTTAAACGAAATGATTGATAAAACAACATTTTCTCCTATAGAAAACAAGAGTAATATGAGAAATTCGCTATTTCTCCACCCGATAACAGAAAATGAAATCATAAAGATAATATCTGGAATAAAAAATAAGACTTTTTCTGGTCCTGACAAAATTACGGTATCATCAATTAAAAAATATCACATTCATCTCATAAAACCATTACGCTTTATTCTGAACTCAATTTTTCTGTCTGGAAAAATCCCGACTACCATTAAAGAATCCATCACAATCCCGATTTATAAATCTGGAGAAAAACAAACAACTATAGACCCATAACAGTTATGAACAATTTCGCAAAAATATTTGAAAAATGTTTAAAAAACAGATTGGTGAACTTTTTCGACAACAACAAAATCATTTTCAACTCCCAATATGGATTCAGGGAAACAAGTCGTTTTTGAACAAACAAATACGGTATTCAACTGCTTTCAGGATCAGAAAAAGTGTTCAGCTGTATTTTTAGACCCGGCAAAGGCGTTTGATACCGTCGAACATAACATACTCTTTCAGATATTGGAGGACGTGGGAGTAAGAGGCATTGCATTGAATTTATTCAAAGATTATGTCTCAAACAGAATGCAGAGCGTAAAACTAAATGAGTCTTATATAGCGATCCACTGCCTGTTACCAGGGGTGTACCACATGGACCCCATACTATTTTTACTGCATGTCAATAATATTTTCAACATTAGAAATTTCGAAGGGCATTCAACGTCTTACGCTCATGATACCTGTAGCTTTCGTAAGTGAAACATGGAACGAAGTTTATGAAGAAGCAGGAATTGGCATGAAACAAATTCACTCTTGGCTAACTACTAACTTACTGAGCCTCAATCTAGACAAAACAAACCTCATAATTTCCTCCTCTACAAAAAAAGATCAACCAAAACAAACAATACTTTCTATACGCAAGTCAACTTGCTCAGAGAATTCTAATTGCTCTTGCCCAGAAATAGATGAAATAGAATCAACCAAGTACTTGAGTATTGATCAATCACTACGCTGGAACGAACATGTAAAATATACGGTGAAAGACTCATTTATAAATTTTATCTACTCCGAAATATTCTTAGAAAAGACGTTATGTTACTGATTTACAACGCCTTGGCTGAGTCAATCATACGCTATTGTATCATTGTTTGGGGGGGGGGGGAAACTCGAAGATATTCAACCGAGTCCTTATATGAAGAAACTTACCTATTCAACATAAGAAAAATATATGCCTATGAATGCCTAATATGGACAATGAGTAAACCCATTAACATAATTTATCACACGCAATATACAGGAATGATGGCAAGCCAAGCTATAAATATACCACGTTGCAGATTGACTTACAACCAGAAATTCGTCACTTAACTTGGTCCTGAACTATACAATCAGCTACCTACACATATAAAATATATCAAAAGCCACAAAAAACTCAAAAAAGAAATGAAGCTTTTCATTAAAAACCATTATAATCAACTGAAAAATATCTTTGAGAACGACTGAATCACAAACCTCCATCGGTGTATACTCTACCTACATATGTCTCTATTCAAACTGTTTTCTAAAACTAAGTTACATTTTTGGTTAGATAGCACTGGTACACTGGTATATACCTATATCTTTTATGTTAAAATTCAGCAGCCTGAGGGGCACAATACAAGCTTAGCTTATTTGACCTCAGACTGCTAGGAATAGAAGATTCTAAATCTTTTACCTAATATGTATTTATATTAACTTTGTAATACTGATATCGACCTAAATAAAAATGTATCTATCGCAGTTTCAACTGCAACTGCGGCAGTCATTTTCAGTGGCATGGTCGAAGTACTCTTCTTGAATAGTGATTTGACGTTGCTATTCAACAGGAAAGTATTTATACAGTTGCAGTTGAAACTTTTGGAGATTATAACCAAAGAAGACCATGGCAAAACCCGAAAACCCAGCAAAACATACTCTACCCAGGTTGCTGCTAGAACTTGACTTCAACTTTATTTTTATGATTTCTAAACGTCAGTGGCAGGTGAGCTGCACGAAATGAGTGCCAGCTGCATGTTCATTCTTTCACACATTGATGGATGGAAACAAAACTAATTTATATGGCTTCATATCCGACCTTTCCGTGACCTTCAACTTTGAAAATGACTTGAAGATCTTTAAATAAGTTCTAAGATGACCCAAACTTACCTGCCTTCAATGAATCGACTGATGGTACTGAGGTACTATGCTCCTGCATATTGGATTTGAGGGCTCAATAACTGAAGGAGAAGCACAAGCGATATTTCACTTCCTGAGATTAGTAACTAGTTCGCTTCTAGGCATTCTACTTTTCTGGTTATCAGATCAAATTTGGATACACTTAATGTCAGTTGAAGTAGGAAGTGTAATTTTTTCCGAAAAACAAGCTTTTCGAAGTTTCTTTAGAAGCTAGAGAGATTCATCCATCATTTTGCTTTTGCAAAACGTTTTGTGTTTGTAATTAACTGGATGTAACAGTTCATTTGATGAATATTTGCTTTCTATATTGAAACTCAATTTTCTTCTTCGCAAAATGGTCATTCCGATGGAGCCGAGTTGAATGGGGGGATGGTTGTAATATTCCTGTCCTGTAGATATTTTTGACGGAGTTTGTTTTTCACATTAGGTATCCGTCACACACCTACTTTATCCGGTGTATTCATTTTCAACTGACTGCTGTTCTGTTGAAGTAGTTCCTCAGTTCTTTTCTCCTGTTCACACAGTTGGTTTGAGATTGCATCACGGATTTGATGGTTTGCTTTCCATTTTGTGTGGTTATTGACTGTCCTGTAACCCAACAGATGGTCAATCTGCTCATGATTGCCAATCTTATTTAATCGTCGAATCTCTCATCAAGACTCAGTTTCATTTCAAAACTTCTTCGTGCCTTTCGCTTTATGTATTCCCGATTTTTCATTTCTCTTATTCAAAGGATTATTTCAAAAATGAATTTTCATTCATGAGTATGAAATCAAATGTTCAATAGTTCAACCACAAATCTAAATACCTCAGTTTCTGAACAATATATGGATATTTTCAAGTTCACATTTGATCTATTCGTTCGTGCTCATGTACATCCACTCGAAGAAACCTTTAAATCACCTTATCTGAAATGGATTTTCACATCCATCTGAATACTTTCCCCGGGATCTGGACTTTAACCAGCTGCTCCTGATTCCAGGAAAATTCGGACGCTATTTGTAGATATATGCTGGACAGAAGTCGAAAGATAAGGGGCGTTTTTCAGACCTTTCAGTTACTGAATTTATATGGCTTCCGAAATTTTCTTTCATGTAAAGAAATTACTTTTGCTACATATCCGTTCAAGTCAAAATAGCTTTTAAAGAATAATTTTCTCGTTAAAAAGGTTTTTTTATTTCTATCTCTTTCTAACTATAGCAAATTACATTATTGTTATTTTCAAAATACCATATTTTATACTGTTGAAACTAATACTTGTGAGGAAAATTTCCTTTGAGATACAAAAATGTAGATATCATGTACATATTATTTGATATGAATTTCAGACCTTGGTGATCAGTTTTTTTGCCATACAGTTGGCACAACGCAGTAGGTCAAAAAACATGCAATTGCATCATAGTGAAAGACGTAGAGAAGAAATCTCAATCGAAATCAAAGCTTGGTTCTGTAACGAACCGCCTTTGGGAGCCTCATTTATCTTTGATATTCGAGTATTGGAGCTTCTGTTGATTCCATAGATAACGTTTCCGTAGAGAGAGGTAAATTCTTTGAGTGAAGTTGAATCCAGTTTTTCACATCCACTGATGGTACCTATGTCGATCGAAACATCGCTGTCTGGTGCTGGATTACAAATGCTTCTCATATCTTCCGCTCTATTTCAAACTTTACCAGGAGTCCTTGTAGTTCGCAGTGACTAGAGAGTCTTGCGACTCATTACAAAATCTATCTCTGAGTTAATAACCAAGATTAATGAAAACGTGATTACTGATGTGTATGAAGTCAAAATCATTGAATTTCTAACTTTCTCAATCAGTCTCTCAAATAGCTGGTCTAGCTAATATTTCAGCAATGAAAGTCTTGGTGTTCATTTGTCGTGGCGAAAACAACTAAACTCGTTTGATCACTGCACTATTCGCCGCAACTACCGCTCGACTGCGTGGCTTGCGCCGTACTGATTTATGTCTTTGTTTTACTCGCCTGTCGCGCCGAAATTCGCCCACGCCGTTCGTTTGGTACATTTCGCCGGTCGCTTCGCCGGTCGCCGTTGTGCATGGCTTCATAAGTACATTGCTATGCGTTTGTTTCAGTCGCTAGACGGTTCGCTGTTCGCATCGGGCGAATATTCGCATCGGCGAGGGTTCCGTGGCCAGGCTGTTAAAGTTGCAGTCACCGACTCCGAATGTCAGTAGTACATTTTTATAATTTGCATACCTTGTTCGTTCGCGTACTTTTCCATGAGTTTACTAAAACAAAGAAAAGTGAAATAGTGCGTTCACAAATTAAATTCAAAGTTGTCAAGTACCTAATGGAAAACCCTTTATATATAAAAAAAGGAAACGCTGAGCCTTCGAAAATATACCGTTATGGAGAAACAGTGGTGAAAAAGTAACCCTGTTATGAATGTATTTTCATTCCCTGCTTCTGGATCCTCAGATGTATTATTCGGAAATCCTTTTTTATTGCACATCTACGACATAAAACAAGCTACATACAAAATTTCAGTGTCCGGAAATTTAGCGGTATGGAGAAACAGTGATGAAAAGTTAATTTTCATATGTAAACGCGCACTTTCATCCCAAGTGGGGGCGCCCAGGTGGGGATATTTAAAAATCCTTATTTATTGCACATTTACAATATAGAACGAATCTACATACAGAATTTCAGTATCCGATAATACAGCGGTACGGAGAAAAAATGATGAAAAGATAATTTTCATATCCTCGACACTTTCATCCCCAGCGAGGCGGCACCCCAGTTCGAATATTCAAATATCCTCTCTTGCTGGAAATTTGCAGCGTGGTACAGAGTTTCAGTCTTTGAAAATATAGCAGTACGGAGAAACAGTAATTAAAATGTAAATGCCCCTTTTACCACTACTGGGGGTTGGAACATTTGTGAAAATTTTTTTTAGTGCGCATCTAAGACCTAAGAAGCGCCAAATTTCATCTTTCAAGGACTTACCAGAACGGAGAAACAGAGATGAATGAGTCAGTGTTAAGTGGGTGACTTTCACATTTATATGTATAGATTCGATGTATTTTTCATATCACTGCCCCTGTGTCTTTATCGGATTTCCGTTGAGCAATTCGAATAATTTCTTACAGTAGTCATGAATATATAGTTTCAAAGCAAACTAAAACATTTCATCTGATTTTCCTAGTGCCTTCAACGAACTATGATTTAAAATTAAACAATTTCTTGTAGGGTAATCGCTGGGTATCGAACAAGTACTTGAGATGAATGGTTTCTGTTTTTTCTCGTAGCTCTGAGGAAGCGATAAATATAATGGCGAAACGTCAGCAAAGACATAGATGTGGTGTTGGTTTGGTGAACATGGCAACATGGCAACCAACCTAGAAGTTGAGCAAGAATTGCAGCGTTTGAAAAAAGTCGATTTGATACGTTACATAAGTAATCGACAAATTCCAAGTGACATTAATTTGAGTGATAATGTTTCTTGTTTCATTACCAGCTAGAATAACTCTGAATTTTTGACAGCTGTAAGTGATATATCCACAAATCATGATAGTGACAACATTGAGGTTATGGCACTGAAGTGTGACCTGCAATAACCGAACTAGAGGTATCAGAAAGGCTCATACGTGAGTTAGAGAGAATAGTGTATAATCAGCAACAACTTATTGTCATTAGATGCAAGGCCGTCGCCATGGTGGGGTGGAAGGGGAGCCTCCCCCCCTGCTTTTTCAACTTGGGAAAAAGTTGGTAAATTTTGGGCAGTGAAGAAAATGGAAAAATAATAGTAAAAAAATGAATAAAAATTAAAAAAAATGAGGAAAAAAAAGGAGGGAGAAGAAAAAGGAAATTACCAGGAGAAGGTTGGGATTTCCCATGCATAACTTGGAGATCCCATACTTTGAAATTCTGAGTTGTTTGAAAACTTCAAAAAAGTTTAATTTCTCCCGAGTAAGGAAACAGTCCTGAACAGTCCACAAATTTTGAAGTGACAATTTTACAGAATTTACAACTTTTCGCTGTTTTTTCGACTTGGGAAAGTTGGGAAATTTCGGGCCGTGAAGATAGAAAAAATAATAGTAGAAAACAATAAGCACAATATTATTTTAAAGTGTTATTTCCTTTCATTTGAATTGAATATTCCTATACATGGTGGATATGGTGGAAAACTAAGGACCTTGGTCCAAAGTAGAATAATTCCCATTATTATTTTTATAATTACCAAAATTTATTTTTGTTTGTGCATACCCTAACAGGCATAATCATTCAGCCAATCTTTGGATAGCTAAGTAAGAAAATTAATATATTATAGTAGTAACTAATCCCTCGGCTTTCATTTTTTTGAAAGTTGGGAAATTTTCCTGGTGGAGTTGGGAAAATTTGGATTCCCTCCCCCCTAGTTTTTATTTTTGCTACGGCCCTGATTAGATGGTAAATTCTTGAATAGTCACAATAATAATGAAGACTGCGCAGTTGCAAGCTCCCCTTCAAAATCCCAAGTTCCTAATAACCAAATGAAGGAAAATGAACAAAAATCTTTTACTGGTACCCAGAAAGATATTATGTACGATAACGCACACTATTCGATAAAACCTGGCCAAGAAAGTTCTCATGTGAGTAGAAAGAAGGTGGGAGCCGCTATTTTACGAGCGGAAACGCAGTCAGCTCAGCCATTTTACTAATATAAATGACACAGCCAATCATTCAGAAGCTAGCGCAGATGATTCGAGGGAACACGGAGAATGGCAGACCATCTCGTTCAAAAAATCTAGAACACGAAGGAACATTGTTGGAGAAAACAGTGAAAAAATCAAAGGTGTCCCGAAGTTTCTTCACTTGAATGTAAGCAGGGTGGATCCCGCAACCACAACTCAAAATATGATACAGTAGTCTGGAGTCTTTGCGTATAGCTAAGATAGGTGTTAAGGCGGCATTTTTAGACAATATGGTCTTCTCAGGTTTCACCTTGAGAAGTTTTTACCGCAGACATATAAAAAAATGTGGTAGATCAGCTATATGGGCACGAAATAATATAAATGTAAAAGTTATTATTGTCCAATACCCTGCGATGCCCCTACAAATCAAACTACTGGACCCAATTCCAATAGAGAAAGCCTTTTTACCAATAAATTTCCAATATATTTCTACCAAACCCTATATTTTATTGTCACATATCATTCCAAAATGCATACAAGACATGAAAATAATATTTCCAATCCGCCATTGTACTGAAACTCGTTTCATGACCGTTAGGAAGGAAAATAGGAGAATCGAATGAATATAACGAGGTCTTGGGGTTAAATATAGCTTTGGGCCATCTTAACTTCCTTAATATTAGCTAACATCGAATGGGCCGAACATTTCGCATGCAATGATTTACAATCGTACAGCGAGCTTTGTGAATCCAACGCTGTTCGTGGATCCTTTTCAAAATAAAAATAAAAGTGGGAGATTTCAATATAAATTTATTGTGGATCGTGCATTCATTCGGCTGCTGATGCTGCAATAAAATTGAGAGGATTCGCTATAATCTCCTTTATTGGGGATGGTAAATATGTTTCCGAAAAGGATGCAGATGTCTGGCAATAATACTTTTAAATTTCTGGGTTTTTATTTCTGAAAAATCGTTTGATTATGAATATGGAGCTGTATCATATTTGTTTCTTGTAATGAGTTATTGTCAATTCACAATGGCCAATACAGGGTGAATAATAACAATGATATCAGCAATCAACTGGTTTAGTTATTTTATTTTTTCATTTGAAAATAGGAAATACTCATATAAATAGAAGTCCAAAAAGGTAAAAATGGTACCTATATACAAAATATTAAAACAGTATAAAAATTCTTCTAACAATAAAATACTTTCAAATAATATATGATTACAAGAAGCTAAAAAGCTAAAAATGAAACTGAAAAAAAAATTTCTGCTCCAGTTCCTTATAACACAGGTGGGATTTTCTATGTTGACAACAATTGAATTTGATATTATAACTAAATATTATGCTATAAAATCAAATAACGTTGCATTGAACAAAATAATGATTGTGTTCAAACAAATAAAGCATTTGTTCAATAACTGGGCGTTTATTAGGCTATGGTGTTCATTCATTAGGTGTTTGGTAGTTTTTGATCTTCAAGGGATTTCAATACAAAAAATTATAACAAATTGCACATTTTTATGATATATAACGATTATAAACACAGTGAAGTTGTAATAAAACTAATCACACAAAAATTAATCTAACAAGAAAAATAAGTTATGGTTGTAGAACGTGACAACTATCGTTATTCGTTCATTTACTGGACTGTTACCCTATGTGAAGGATTTCGTCGATACTTGATAAAAATACATAACGTATTCGAATGGCAATTCGTTGTGAGATTACCACTAAATAGTTTACAAAACCGCAACATGTGTGTCACTATTATATTTCATTCAATGAACCGATTCGGCTACCTGATGATGATAAAAACCATCTTTTTTCCTATGCATTGAATAGTCTTGAGTTTCTAATTAAAAAATTTTTGGATATAATCAATTCTGAATATACTATTTTTGTTTCAGCTCTTCCCGAGGAGGGTCCAAAAATAACAGGCGGGCGTCCCCGCTATCAAGTTGGTGATACCGTTAAAGTAAATTGCACATCTGGAAAATCTAAGCCAGCCGCCCAATTGGACTGGATGATCAACGGGGAACGAGCGGATCCAAAGTTTCTGAGAGGACCTGAAACTGTGGTCCTAGGTGAGATTTTCTAAATTCAGTAATACCCAATTATTTCAATTTCGAATTTGTATTCAATATAATTCCTTGTGATCCTCTGCTGAAGTTACCTCTTCGAAAGTGAGACGGAAACATTAAAAACAAAGTTACAATTTCATAGAATGGATGAGACTTCTTACTATCGAGAGTTTGAGAGAAACTCGTTCCTTCATAACAATCATTACTTGTTGATCATCTTATGCTGATCAAACAGTATAAATGTAGATTGATTTTGGTTTTTAACTACATTTGATTGTAGATTGAAATCTAAATTGTACAACAGCATGGTGCGATTAAGAATATTTATTTTAGGTCAGTCACGAATAAACGTGATCACATAGATGTGTGTAAGCATTGCCAAAGATATACAAGCTAAGTCTTTCAATGAGACCTAATGTCTCCTCATTATATGCCTCTAATAATAAATTAGCTTACTTCTTTACAGACATTTTGACAATGGCCTATGACACAGAAAATAGTTTTCACATAAAAGATTCTTTCCAATTTAGCGAATTCATTTATAATTACAAAATTACCCCAGACTATGTGCTGGTAAGTTTCGACGTTGTATCGTTATTCACCAACCACCCATTTCCGGTTATTGCAGATTGCGTTAGCAGAAAGTGGACACAGTTAGAAACTGTTGCTCCTTAAAGTAAAATTATACTTCAATATATTTTTGACTCTAAGTTTCTTATCTTCAATAATTCTTACTACAAACAAATTTTTGTGAAAAGGTATGCAGATGACTTGATTTCAGCTTTACCAGCAGACAAAATAAATCATCTGCTAAATATTTTCAATAGTTTCAACGAACATTTGCAATTCACAGTCGAATATGCAGAGATAACGAAGGCGTTCTACGTACTAAATGGTACCGTAAACAAATATGTAGTGTTAGGTACATCAACTATTATGAATTTCACTAGTTCGGACTTCCATTGTCTATTATATAAAATGATTTGAAATCCCTGAAACAAGTAAAAAAGAATAATTAAAAAAGAATAGATTTTTTTTATGATAAGTTTATGAACTCAAATTACGAATTATTAAATCATAATGATTAATTACAGAGTATTATTCAGATCGCTGATATGCTTTAAACATCTACAAGGTGGTCTATGATGGAGTGGTTCTGAAATATAATCTAAGATTAAACGACTTACCTGTAAGGAAGTTCAATCTTGATTATATGAAGAACCACTACGCGGTACCGATCACATCTATTAATAATGACTGGTAAAAGACGGAAAATTACTGATGAGTTGTGCAAAATGAAAAAGAAAATTAGGGAATTAAAAAAGCAAATGAAAAACATTTATAGTAAGTAATGAAAGGGTTATGATCATGCTTTTATTATTTTCAGTAGGAGTGGCGACAAGGGTCGTATTCCTGAGACATGCTCACTTGTACATTAAGCTGAATTGGCTTTGTGTACTTAACTGCTCAATATTCTTGGCAGTTGATATTGTGCCTGCTATTTTGGCTTGTGTGCTTAACTGCTGCAAAAGAAATCACACTGTCTGATTTTTGTTTATTCTGTCTATTCACAGTTGATTCATTCAGGAAAATTTTTAGGTGAGTCAGTCAGAATCTGAAAGTGATACATCGCGAAGCAGTGATAATTCTCGAGATGATAATATACAGAGGGGTCATAGAAATCTCAATTCGACGGATGATGACTAGATGCAAATGAAGACGCACCTGTGAGAATTATAACAGAGGCGCAGGTACAGGATGTCCCAACTACACAAAGTGATTCTCTGTCTGTAGTCAATCTGTTAGGTGTTGACCCCTCTTCAGACACGGTTATGGGAGAACCTATAAACGGGGATATTTCAACAAGATGGTCTGTTTATTTGAGCAAAGGTCTCGATAAAGAAATCCAAAATTCCGTATCTAACAAATGGAACATTCCTGAAAATTGTCCCCTACTCAGTGCACCAAAACTGAATAATGAGCTGCAAGGATTATGTTCGGCGATACAATTGAAGAAAGATACATTTTTATCGGCAGTGCAAGATAAAATGGGTGAAGGTCTTGGTACAATTTGCCGAGTTTTAGATTGTTTATTGACTGGTGACAATCATAAAGATATTAAGGAAAAAATCATAGCAATATTGGTAGACTCTGCCAAATTATTGTGCGAGAGTCATTTTTTAATTTCGAGACACCGAAAACATGAGATTTTTCCGATGATGAATGAACAAGTAAAAAAGATTGCTGAAGAATCTCTATCGGATCAGTTCCTTTTTGGGTCTGGGTTTGCAGAAAAGTGCAAAACGGCACAAGCTGCTCAAAATGCTTGTAAAGAATATAAAAATTATAGAATCAGTTAAAGATGACATCAGATGGTGGATTCGTGATATTCCAGAGACTCAGGAGGACTTGAAAATTAAAAGTTTCGATATAGAAATATACTCTGACGCTTCTTCTACTGGGTGGGGACCAGTATCGGGAAATGAAAAAATTCATGGGTTTTGGAGTCAAAACCAACAAAATTTATTGTAAATGTTTTTAGCTGCATTGAATGCTTTAAAATCATTTACACAATTGAAAAATAATTGTAACATATTGTTGAGGATAGATAATACAACAGCAATTAGCTATATCAACAGAATGGGTGGCGTGAAATATATTACCTTACATGAAATTACACGAGAAATTTGGCAATGGTGTGAATCTAAAAATCTTTGGGTTTTTGCTTCCTATATTCCTTCTAGAAAAAATATTTATGCTGATGTGGAATCACGGAGTCTCTCTGTCGAAACAGAATATTTATTGAATGACAGAGTCTTTAGTGAAGTAAAACAAGTTTTAGGAAAACCATCTATCGATCTTTTTGCATCACAGCTTAATGCCAAATGCAAGAATTATGTATCTTGGAAAAGAGACCCAGATTTCATTCGCATAGATGCATTCACAATATCATGGTCAAATTTATTTTTCTATGGTATTTCCGCCATTTTCAATTATTTTGAAGGTACTTAACAAAATAATAACTGAAAGAGCTGAAGGAATTTTGATAGTGTCAGATTGGTGCACGCAGCCATGGTATCCTATTTATATAAAACTCATGTGTTCTCCACCAATTCATTTTGAATCAAAATCAAACCTAATGCTGAGCCCTTTCAGACAACCGCATTCAATATGGACGAAGATTACCCTGGTTGCTGCGCGCTTATCAGGGAAACATATATAAGAACCGGAATTCCTGAATGTGGTATTCCAACCCTACTTGAATCATTAAGTCCTAATACTAAAAAACAATATAATAGCTCGTTGAAGCAGTGGTGGGTATTTTGTAACCTGCATGAAGTGAATGTTTTCGAGCCTAGAATATCAGATATAATTCAATTCCTGCAAGAGAAATTTGAGTGTGGAGCAAATTATAATAGGTACATTAAATTCCCACAGATCAGCATTAAAATTAATAATCGTATCGCTTAATAATGAAGATGTAATAAAACGTTTTCTCAAAGGAGTTTTCAAATTGAGACCGGTTTTTCCAAAATATTCCACGACTTGGGACCCTTCCCAGGTTCTTGAATATTTGGAAACACTTTATCCATATCATATCATTGGATGAAATAACGTACAAGTTAGCAACTGTCTTGGCATTGGCGTCTGCTCAGAGGGTACAGACTAGTGCTAGCATAAAAATATCTGACATAAGGGATATGTCTTCAAATATACAAATTAATATTTCAGAAATTATTGAAACTTCTGCGCCCAGCAGGCAACAGCCGGTGATGATTTTATCATATTTCTATGAAAAGCCAGAGATTTGCGTTGCAAAATGTCTGAATGAATACCTATCAAAAACACAAACATTACGAGGTATTGTCAACAAATTATTGATAACACTTAGAAGACTATACCATGCTGCTTCAAGTCAAAGTATTTCACGATGGATCAAAACAACCTTAACTGAAAGCGGTATTGATACTCAAAAATTTTTATCGCATTCCACGCGGCATGCTTCCACTTCGGCAGCAAAACGTAGTGGAGCAACTATTGATGTATTCAGAAATGCGGCAGGGTGGTCTGAAAAATCTTGCGTGTTTGCCAGATTCTATAATAAACCGTTGTTTAATAGTGAAAATTTTGCTGAAACTATCATTTCTAATTTTAAAAATTTGTGGGAATTCAATCTATATAAATTGTTATTGTTGTAATGTTTATTGTTAATGTATTTTATGAACTATATATTCATTACTACCGATATGATATACATTTTTTTTATGATAAGTTTATGAGCTCAAATTACGAATTATTAAATCATAATGATTAATTACAGAGTATTATTCAGATCGCTGATATGCTTTAAACGTCTACAAGGTGGTCTATGATGGAGTGGTTCTGAAATATAATCTAAAATTAAACGACTTACCTGTAAGGAAGTTCAATCTTGATTATATGAAGAACCACTACATCATAGACCAACCCAACCCTCCCTCATTTTTAGCTTACCCTTACGCGATCTGAAATAGTTGCACCAAAAATCATAATGAATCAATGGGCTGAGTATATTGATATGGAATATTTCTTTCATTCGGGTAAAAACTAGTGGTCGGTTTCCGCCTCAGAGGCGTAACTACAAGGTGGTCTATGATGTAGTGGTTCTTCATATAATCAAGATTGAACTTCCTTACAGGTAAGTCGTTTAATCTTAGATTATTCATACCACCCACCTAAAATGAAAATCAACATCAAGTCATCAAGTTATCACATCCAATCTATAAACGAGAAAGTTTGAATCTACTCAGACATATTCTTTATGAAAATTCCTATCCCCGTAAATTAATTAACAATATTCTTTTTAACTCCCATGGTCTTGATGATTCGAGTGGTAGAAATTCCGTGAAACCTATGAATTAGAGTGATACAACAAATAACCTTCAAAATAATACAGTTTCAATTCATATATCTCTTCACTACATTGAAGAACTCACTAATAAACTCATTAACATTTTTAAATGTTCAAACATAAAAATTGCAAAAAAGAACATACTAACTGGTCTAAACTTTTTTCAAAAATGAAAAACCTCATTTAAACATTCAGAGAAATCGAGCACAGTATACAAAATAAGTCTAGTGAAAAGAATTACGTCTCATAAGAGTGACATCAGATGTAACAAACTTTCTTGTGCGTTGCCCGAGCATGCCATAATACAAAATCATTCCGTAAATGTTGATGATACTAGGATCATTGACGATATATACTTGAATTGCACTTTGAAAAATTCAATATCACACCAAACAATTCAATAAAATCCACTCAACATTAATGGTTATCATACCAATTATAGTCCATAATGTCACATTGTAAACACGAAACTGATAGTTCTGTCAAACAACTCATCATGTTCCATGACTCCCACAGCAGATTACGTGATCGTTGTGAACTGTCAGCTTCATCGATTAATGAAAAACATTGGCAGTCATAAATAGACACTGGTCACACATCTATGTGATCACGTTTATTCGTGACTAACCTATAACAAATATTCTCAATTGAATCATGCTGTTGTACAATTAAGATTTCAATCTACAATTGAATGTAGATTGAAATCTGAATTAAACCCACAATTATACTGTTTGTTTTGCATAAGATGATCAACAAGTATTGATTGTTATGAAGGAACTAGCTTCTCTAAAACTCACGATAGTAAGTAGTCCAGTTCAATCTATAAAATTGTAGCTGTGTTATTGACTTGTTTACACTTTTTTAGTAAGTCCTGAAGAAGGAAACAAACATTTTCAAAAGCTTGACGTAATACCAAAGAGTGTTTCTTACTCCCTGGCATCCCCAACACTGACTGCAACCTCACAAACAGAAATCACATAATGGTCCAGAAAAGTCCAATGTGATGATATCTGAAACTTCCATATGAAATATTTTTTGGCTACTTGAGTCATTCACCCCAAACTTCCACTTAAAACAAAAAAAAGGTTTCTATCGTACCGAAAATAATAAAATATATGAGATAGAATTGACTGATATTGAATTGGATGAAAATCTAAAACTCATCAAATGTACATGTGATGAGTGATTACCAATTTCCACATTACAAAAGAGATTCAGTGGTGAGTGAGAAGGATTCAATTATATAAGGCCATTCAATAAATTTTCAGAATTCTCAAATCTACTCATTTCTAAGTATTTCGAGATATTAAGCGTCAAAACTTTTTCTTCCTAATGTAACATGTCATAATCGTCGTTTAACTCATGGTTCCCTGCCAACTGATAGTTCGAAAATGGTCAGTTGGTCTTCACATTCAAAAAACTTGTCCTATGCTCCTTGATACATTGGGAAAAGTTTCATCCCGTTGGACCAATATAAATTTCTGATCAGGAGTCACAAATGTAGATTATGGGTTCGCCAGAGCATGTCGAAGTACTATCTCACTTACTACCGTTTATTGGAGTAGAATAGAACTTATGAATAGCTTGTTTTTGTAGTTCTGGGAAATAATAGGGTCGATAATATATATATCTTCTCCATAACCATTGTTGGTACCATTCTGTCAGCAAATTTTATAGTAATCACCCTGCGATTGTTGGCCAGAGCACTGAAAACACTATCCGGAATTCTTTTTCATTCAAATATTAATTCATATGGTGATTCGTAACTAAATAAATTCGTTGGAAGGTACTGAAGGATCATTAGAACTTTTTCTTCCCTCTGCTCTGAGGTAATAACTTCATATCATACACCCAGTATAGAATTGAATTGGGAGATGATCCAATACATCACTCAGAGCCTATTGGAGTGAAGCACAAGTGTTCCAGTCGCCATGCCAACTCGACTTCGAATGTTTCCTAAATCAAGATAATGCTTTTTCAACGGTCAATATTGTATTCTCTGGGCGAAAAAAACTCACACAGATAATGGCCAACAGCCCTTAACTTTTCCTCTTTCCGTCAATTCCCAGACCCATCTGAACTCTAATAAAACTTCTTTAATCCGATGACCAGTTTAGGCCAATTCCTTAAGGGAATGTTCTAGTTCTGTAAAATAGAGAAAATGAACGGAAAAGTTTTTAAATAGTCGAAATAATACCGTGGAGTTATTCGATAAACCGATTTTGAGAGTTTCTGTGTTTTACGGAATACAGGTTCGACTATCCAAATACAGGGTGCTATAGTTTCAGTAACGTACTATTATTTGTTTTTATCACTTTGGTACGATATCAGATATTTTGAAAGAAAGTAATATGCATATTGTATGCATCAAATGGTTTGTTTCTGAATGATATGATTTTATATTCTTGATAGTGACATCCGAGCGAGATTTATACTGAATAATTTGAAAATGGAAAATAAGTATCAAATTTTTCTCAAAGTAGAAATCATTTTTGTGAATCCCGAATAGACTCGAAATACGTTCAATCAAATATTAGATTCCTCCACCTCCTGCAGATATGCTTATTTCAGCTATTTTTCATGGACTGAGCTGTTGGAAACCAACATTTTGAAATTACCCCACGGAACAAAATCTGTGTAATTGAGCTCCAGTAACCATGCTTATAGCTTTTCGTGACCTATTGAATGAAAATTATGAATCTGGTGCGAATATTCGTGGTAAAGACCCGTCGTGCATGAGCATTTAATTTCTCACCGAAAAGTAAAAAACTGCCATTGTTTAAAAAATCTTTCACTGAACATTGTTTTATAACATTCTTAGAATAATCACATTACGATTTCATTTGTTGAATTACGTGATTTGTAACATCAACATTCATAAGGTCTTCCAACAGAAAATTCCGTACCTCAACAACAATTTATAACGTACATTTTGTGAAAGTTACATCTGTCAAAATAGTTACCATTCATTCAGTCTATTTTACGGAATCACCTTGGATGGATGGATCTTCCATCCAACAACACGTACAATTCTACAACGTACCGCGCTCTTTGCCCATCTTACGGTCGCCACAATCGTCCTTCCGAAAGGACTATTCGCAATTTGGTGGATGACTTTGAGTCTATCGGTTTAATAAACGTTCGACCAACATCCTCACGTCGACGAATCGCAAGTTCCGCCGAAAACATCGCCGCAACCTGTGAGAGTGTGCAGGAGAATCCGAGGCAGTCGATTTCGCGTCGTTTAGAAGAACTCGACCTTCGCAGACCACAACTTGACGAATTTTGCGTTGTCACTTGAGCCTGCATCCGTATAAAATTCAACTGATCCAAGAACTGAAGGTTAACAAACATAAACAACAAAGTGTGTTCGCTGAATGGGCACATCGGAATCATAGTATCGTCATACCGTTAATGCTCAAATCAAATGGGCAGAAATTCTTCCGGTATTTAGGACCAAAACTCTACATTTTTCTTCCCGAAAATTTGAAATGCGAATCAAATTTAAAAAAGTTCATGACAAATATTAAATTATTTATCAAGAATATACCACGAGTAGAGATGCATATACAAATATAAATTTAAATACTTGCTTCCACGATTGTGGATATACAGGGTGTCCCTGGACTTCCTCTTTTCCTCTCGGGAATGTATAGATGGGGTCAAAATATCACCAGTACTTCATATAACTTTTTTTCCTAAAATTCTTCGTTACCAAGTAACGGGCCCTCGAAGTTACAGAATGAAAAATGTTTTTCTTTGATAACTTTTCAAGTGAATATTCAAAATCATCCAAATTTTGGTAATTGACTGAACAAATGAATTCCGTCGATGAGCTTTCATGCAGGAGTCAGTTGTTTTGCTACAAAGTCAGGAACGGACTACCCCCGATGGTCCACACCCCAAAACTTTGAAATGACAGATATTTTTCAATATTTTTCAACAAAATAAGGTTACTTGGACAATTTTATGAATAAAAGTACTCGTGTGGAAAGTCGATCGGAGCAACGAGTCTTGATAAAAATGTAGTTCTACTCGACGACATCAAACCCGCTCGTCCACCATTATTTGAAATGAATAATTATCAAAGCAGAAATAATAATGATAACGTTAATTCAACAACATTTATAACAGGAATAATACAAAGTATGCTAAAATGAAGTCGTAAACAAAAAGTACAGTACCTATATGGAAGTCGGGGGTAGTCCGTTCCTGACTTTGTAGCAAAACAACTGACTCCTGCATGAAAGCTCATCGAAGGAATTCATTTGTTTAGTCAATTACCAAAATTTGGATGATTTTGAATATTCACTTGAAAAGTTATCAAAGAAAAACATTTTTCATTTTGTAACTTCGAGGGCCCGTTACTTGGTAACGAAGGATTTTAGGAAAAAAAGTTATATGAAGTACTGGTGATATTTTGACCCCATCTATACATTCCCGAGAGGAAAAGAGGAAGTCCAGGGACACCCTGTATATTGTTTATTGATTTGTTTGTAGTCTGGAACCCTTATGAATGGAATCTTTATATCCATTGATTGTTCAATTCATTTATATTATGTCCAAATGTGTCCAGTTCATAATTATGTTTTTTATCCATACTTAGTACCCATTGAATACAATAGTTTATTTTGATTCTTCATATTCTGTTCAAATATGTCCAGTTTAAACTTCTCTGTATCTAGTACTTATTCCAATAGATTGATTGGTTTTATTTATTTATATTCTGTTCTGAATTTATATCTCAGTACTTAATTCAATGCATGAATCTCATTCAATGACAGATTCAGTATTCTCATTCCTTACACACAGGCAGTTCATTTTGCCTCGTAAGATGTATTTTATTTATTCACTGTTCATTTCTCTATGTACATGTATATTTACTGTGAACAATAGTGAGAAAGTGAATAAATACATATTATTATTAGTAATAGGAAAATTGTGAAAATTCTCATGAATAGTGTTATTAATTTTCAGTGTATTCATAATCGAATAAAACGAACAGATTTTTTTTCCTGTGTGTTTTCAGCTGTTTTGAAAATCTTCACTCAATTCTGAAATAGTGATTGTACAAGCATTTCAAAATTATGTAAAATAGACAGAATTGAGATATTTCCCAAGCAGAACAATTCATCTATCCAGGACACCTTTCACACACCAGAACAAAATGACAGTCACTTGATGCGCGTTTCGCTTACCAAGTTAGCATCATCAGGAGATGATAGTTTGAGTCACTTCATAACATCCTGAGCTGACGAACATCCACAAAATGAAAATCCATGATTTACAGAAGGCATGCTTTTATTATATTCAAAATACGGAAGAGTTGAAATGTATTGCATAAACTGTGTGATTCTGGAATTTTGGAGATGGAAGAATGAAGTGATCTACAGAGTACATATAAATGTTTCAAGAATACTTGAAAATATAAAGAATTATGAAAAGTGAATTCGTAACGATGTCCCCGAATGGATCATCACATTTCTTCCTTGCTTTATGGAAGTAAAACATCTGCAAAATTACTAAATCATTAAAGTATGTAACACCATTCGATCAAATCTAAAATAATCAAGTTCAAGCTGATACAAAAAAAAATCAGGACATTCTTATTTACAGGTGGTTTGTGTTCAGAGAGAATACTCGTGCTGCACTGTTTGGAATCTTTGGTGTAGTAATGAATATTACTAGGGTTTTTTCCCAACTCCAAACCGTTATTTTAACACTTCGACACGTGTTTCGATCACCATATGATAATCTTCAAGAGGAAGATTGGTTTGATTTTTCTCTTGAAGTACTTGGAGATGTTCACTTGGTGATCGAAACACGTGCCGAGGTGTTAAAATAATGGTTTGGTGTTGAAAAAAAACTCCAGTGATAATAATTACTTCACTAAAGGTTTCAAACAGTGCAGCACAAGTATTCTCTCTGAAGATAAATCACAAATCGATTGCAATCAGTAAGAATGATTATGGAGTTAATTGCCTACCTTTAAGCAAGAATGTCCTCAATTTTTTTGTTACAGCTTGAACTTGATTATTTTAGATTCAATCAAATTTCAGGACTTTATCAGCAACTGAAAATTTAATAGGAATATTTTCGTTAACAAATTCTGGAAGAACTGAATATACAGCCCTTAAGAAACCAAATATCTGCTTGTATTAGCCTAATTTTGGTGAGGACTCACGATATAGATTTAGTTCCGTTGAACTGCCCGTTATTATGTACTCGTGATGCACTTTTTGGAACCTTTGGTGTAGTAATAAATATTACTGGAGTTTCACCCCAACAACAAACTGTTATTTTCAACATCTCGACACGTGTTTCAAGAGGAACATTGAACTGAGTTTGATCTCTTTTGAAGATGATTACTTTGTGATCGAAACACGTGTCGAGGTGTTAAAAATAATGTATGACTGCGGAGCCCTAGGAACAGAAGATTGTCCTTGTGGGTAATGAATCATTGATACGACTGATACGAATTTCTATGTAATTTTTGGCAATGGAAAAATATTCCACCGAATATCTAGATAAAAGAATCAAAGAGTCAAACACTTGCTTCGAAGAGTGAGAAAAGCACAAAGAAAAACATTCTGCTGTGCATTTCCTGTGAAACTGTTTTTTATTTGATATTAGCAGAAGTGGAATATTCAGTCATCAGTTCATTACGAAATGTGGGATTTTTTTTTTGAAGTTTTTATAGTCTTATACTGATTTAATATATATACTATAACTGAAGTTGAAAACAACCGCTAGACGCACCGTTCATGATGAAAATATTCAGAGGTACATATCATTGTAGTTCATATAAACCATATTCATTAAAAAATCTGCGTTAACTCGAACCACCTGAATTTTCAATATTTGCCTTGGAATATGTTTTTTTAATGATGGAATTTGTTTAGTTGGAATTGAAAGTTCTGCAGCTGTTGTTTGTTTCCATTTCATCCACAAATATTTTTTGTCATAATGAAAAATCCCATTTCACCAGAAAATATTTTACAGTTTTTTCACTATATCGATTTCAATGTTGGTTGAATTTACTCGAATGTATTCATGTGCATGAAAAGTTCGCATTGATATTGAAAAACTGAAAGAGAGGTATTGGAACTGACTCATTCGTTATTCAACAAACTCAACGTAGGTATTTTCACTATTGATTATGGAGTTATGGAGTTATTCCTAATCAATTCAAAGTTTGTTGTTGTTGAATTTTCCTAATTGTCTCTGTGTCCGTATTTGAATTAAAAATTTGAATAAATGGCAACTGACTTCTATTGAGCATTCTATAAACACCCTCTCGCTTTCTTACGTATTGTTCCACAGTATATAGTGTATGGCTTTCCTCTTATTTTAATCATATTCACTTCATCTTCCAGTGGATTACCTGGCTCCCGCTGAAATACAATACAATACAATTTCCGAAATGCAGTTGATTAGTGAAAACTACTCCAGTGCTCATAGACACTTGCTTTCAAATATCTCAAGCAGTTCATTCATAGAATATGTCTTTGAAATGCTAGATATTTTCTCTTCAGTGTCTTCCACATCGATTTTTTCCATAATCTTTATCTAGGAATAATAACAATAAATCGGTTTATTGATAATACAAAAAAAAACAGCACAAAAATACGTTTGGAAATGAAAATAAGTTACAGGAGGTTCTGGTACTCATTGGCGAAGTCTAGCTCAAAGCTACTCTAACTCAACCAACAAACACCACTCCATAATGCACGCGAACATACAGAAATAAAAAGACAATCAACAGTGATGCTACCACAAAATAAGAAACATAAACAGAAATGATAATTCGTAATCACCCTCTGTAGAGAGTTGATAAACATTTGCTGGCTTAGCCAAATGTTTGGCACGAAATGGATATTTTGATGAACGGAAGCGAAGAAACTAAAAACGGCCACTGATGAGAATCACAGTGTTCCAGTGCTAGGTCAAATGGTGTTGGAACCATATAGTTCTATCAGATAAGTAGCAATGCATTGTAACATTTCGAAATCGTCAATACAACGTATTTTGTCAAGAAACAAAATCCATCCATACAAAATACATTTGGTTCAAGGACTACATCCAGGTAATAATCTTCATGTTACATTTTTGATAACTAAAATATATTTCCATATTCAGGAGATGCTGATAGAAGATTGAACTTCATTGCATGGTTGTCCACCCGTATACATAATGATGATCAGTTTCTGAAAAAAATATTATCTGTTTTAGAAATCTCTAAAATCTCTAAAATATGTTTTTCCGTTAATCAGCTGCAGCCCCCATACGAACGACGACTCTCAGAAGTTGAGAGACTTGTGCAAGCTAAGGACTAAAGAGGTCTCACCTTTCAACACCATTTCCATAACAACGGTATAATAAACGAACATAATTGTCACTATTGGTTTGACGTGAACCCTCATTAGGTACAAGAAACGAGATTTCAATCTGTGTGGGGTTAATGTTTGGTGCGTAATCATTGATGGTTATTTGATAGGACCTCATTTTTTCGAAGGAATTCTCAATGGGGAGAGTTACTTGGTTTTTCTACAACATGTGTTGGCGAATCTCTTGGAGAATTTACCAATACAAACTCGACTGAATATGTTGTTTCAACAAGATGGGACACCTCCACATAATAATAGAATAGTTACCCAATATTTGGATGATACTTTTATTGAGAAATGGATTGGAAATAAGGGTCCATTACCATAGCCAGCTCGAAGTCCGGATATTTTTCACTAGATTTCTTCTTGTGGGGATATATTGAAGGCTTAGTTTATATGCGTCGTCCACAAAATGTAAATTGAAAAATAGTATCACAAATGTTTGTGCTTCCATAACGCGAGAGGCGCTTTTAGCTGTCACGAGTCAGGAATCACTAAAAAGATGCAATATGTGTATTCTACGTGAAGGGAGGCAGTTCGAACACGTACTGAAATGATTCTTGTTATCACTAATTGATTTCGTTATCATCATGTTAGTCGAGTTATGGCCAAAGTAACATATTTTTTGGTAATTTGAAACGTTTATTTTAATTTGTACAGAAATACGCAACTAGATAAAATTGACAAGACAATGAAATCATAACTGATGGATTCATTTTATTAAACTCGTATTATTGCATTCATTTTGACTTATTCATGGCCCTCTTTATGATATGCAATAAAATTGCCTTTTTTCTTCAGTATTCAAGGAAAACTACATGTGTGTTATATAGCTGAATTCAGAATTTATTGCAGAATCCCAAAAACGAATTAGAAAATCTAGGTTACTGTTTAAAAAAATTGGCGTCGGTGTCGCGACGCCCTAATGGGTGGCGCCTATTACTGGATCTCTTCGCAAATGAGTAGACCCTCTGACATCAAAATCATCTGCCTTCACGAAATATGGATATTCTCTCTCATTTTTCAGATATTTGCCCGTGGAGTTTTATATGGGACACCCTGTATAATGATGATTATCAGTATTATAACGTTTGTTTGAAGGTGATAGACAATGTTCGTGGTGTGTTTCATCAATTCGGACTTGTCTAATATAATATAAATTGATTTGAACAACCCTGAAAAAAAATCAAAAAAGATTAACCGAAAATAACAATTTTATTAAACGAAAAACTGAAATTACAAAGAAATAACACACAACAACGACCAAACAAATGAAAATTGAAATATTAATAATAGCTGAGCCAAGTTATGTCACATATGTTGGTGACATAACTTGGTTTGAAATCTTTTAATTTCAATTTTTTCATTTTTTGTTAATAATATTTTTAATTTTTTCAATTTTTTCAGCTTTTATTATTATTTCAATTTTTATTTGTTTGGTTGTTGTTGTATGTTATTTCTTTGTAATTTCAGTTTCTTGTTTGATGAAATTGTTATTTTCGGTTAATCTTTTTTGATTTTTTTTCAGAGTTATCGAATCAATTTATAGTATATTAGACAATGGAAGTCCGAACTGATGAAATATTAGTATTATAATCATTATTATTATTATCACTTTTTTTGACACCGGTCAATTTGATATGTTTCAGGTCGAGAAGGTCTCGAGTCGTCCGTTTTGGGTCTGGAATTCATTGTGAGGCACAAGCATTTCAAGAAAGGCAACATGAAGTTGAAATGCCTCGCGACTATCGCCTCCCTCTATCTAGTTAGCAATGAAGAAAGCGTGGAGGGGGAACGGCCGCTAAAAGCGGCTGTTTTGGAGAGCCGCGGAACTGCCGCCCCTTCGGGCTCCCGAGCGGATCGGGTTCAAGGTAAATAGACTTTGTAACGATGTTCGGTTTGCCATGGTTTGTTCAAATATTTCCAGAGAACTAATGAGGGAGCATATTTGATGAAAACATACAAGAAAACATTGCATTTTCCTTCGAGATATCATTATTTCATAA
Source organism: Leptinotarsa decemlineata (assembly GCF_000500325.1). NCBI lineage: Eukaryota > Metazoa > Arthropoda > Insecta > Coleoptera > Chrysomelidae > Leptinotarsa > Leptinotarsa decemlineata. Next base: position 660,428 of record NW_019289447.1, read on the forward strand.
ATACTTTTAATATCTCACGTTGGTTTCGAGTCTAAAAACATAGCCTATCACGCCAATGACCAGCATTCAATTCTCCAATCTTTTTTAAATTCCCAATGACGTGTGCTGAGACATCACAAAGGTGTGGAGAGCCGGAAAAAGTGACAGGTTAAGGAAATCGCGCCACGTGACTGGATGGTCTGTCTCGTTGAGGGATACGCCTGGTCGTCTGTTTGAGTTATTTATGTCCACAGAGAATTCAAATCTCCCGCCACGATGTTCTGAGATGTAGAAGCGTGTGCCCTGATTAGCTGGCGAGCTACGTTACAATTTGGGGACGCTACGTGACTATTTGGTATACTCCGATTGGCTCACCGCTGGGTGACAATTTGGTGTACTCTGGTTGACTGGGTGATCTGTCTGCCTTGTATGGCGAGCTAAGAGGCAACCTGGCTGGTGTGATGACGTCACAGTCTGCCTGAGAGCCACAAACCTTATAGCCTGTTCTTAAGGAGACAATGAGTAACTTCCTAGTTGCATCACCAAGCCTTCAAGCCTCCTATCAATCAAATCAATCAATCAAACTGTACTTTATTGTCCAAGAATAATTATTCTTATTGACAAAGTGAGTAGATAACAATGAAGTGGATATCCACTGTGTCCAAAAATAGAATGATGACATCCTATGATTGTGCAAGAGTTGAAGATATTACAGGGAGGAGAATTGATGCTGGTGAGTCAATCTTTTTCTTCCTTATAAATTCATCTCGAAATCTGGAAAATATTTTGTGACAGTTGCTGAGAGTTGCTGTCATTTAGATGTCATCCATCTGCTCAGGTTCGGATATTTTAGCTGGAACTGGAAGGTCTATCATGGCAGAGTTTTCCGGTTTCTCGGTTTTGTTAGTGACACTGACTAAACCCAATGTTACACATATTTTCGGCATGGATACACTCACTTTAGAATCATGCGTCATCTAGGCATTTCTCACCTCCACACGTGGTGGTATTTTACCGCCCATTGCTACGGCAACGCTGCTGAGGCATTGAAAATGCTTCGACTACGAAATCTAAATTTTCCAAATTTCAAAAGCTATCTACTGCACTCATCTCAACAGATGAATTTTGAGAGGTGGGTTTCAATCCACATTTCTAATTGAAGAATCTCAAGCTAGAGTTATTTTGTAGTTGTGGTTTACCATTTGCTTTTTTTGGTAACGAGTATTTGTATTCAAGAACCTCCGTTGGTTGCAAATTCGATAGTTAGTGCTTTCCAACCTTGTGTTTGAGAATGGAAAAAGAGTTTATAATCATTTGTGAACAAAAAGCTGGTCGATGTTTTTGATATCATCAATTCAATTACATTATCAAACGTGCTATGTCTTCTATTGTCAAGTCATTCAAATTTTCGTATTCAATGTTAGTTTTGTATGAGTATCTTCGAAGTTAGTACCACGAGAGAATACACTTGAACTTAGCTCATTCTCAAAGACAGTGAACAGGCAGTGTAAATATTATTGATGTTATGAAAATTTAGATTTTTCATTCAACATACATTATTGTTCTAACAATTGTCTTAAAAAGTAGTTGGTATTTTTGCCAATATTACGACCTTTATTGAATTTTTTTCTCAGGGCTCGGAAAGAAGAATAAAAGTATTTTTTAAACATCAGCCATGATGTTTCACGAATGGCATTGGAATTTATCCAACAGGCGTCAGTGCAGGAATCTTCACAGAAAATTCCATACAAATGCAATTGGCAAAACAACTGAAAGAGTTGACCTTCAATTTTGGAACGGGCACACTTGCAGACAGGTTTCGGGCTCATTAGCCACTCGTCAGTGCAATATAGTGGCCATCATCAACCTAAAGTCAATGATATTCCATAATTAAAAATCGGAATTCCTTCAGAGTATTTCATTCTTCTTCCTAAGTTAGAGCGAACAACAAAATGTTACTCCATCTAGTGAACGAGGTATTAACCAACTGCATATCCGAAATTTGCCCGATTCCTCTGCATAAGGAAGAAAAACTTTTTTAATAATCAGTGGGTAATGCTTGAAGACAGTCAGTGAACAAATCTACAGAAATGAACTTTAAATGTTCAAGCCAGTTTCGGATATACCTACACAGTAGGTTGAGAATGGACTGACGCCTATCAGAAAACAACTATTCCACTGACTAATACCATGAACGGCGTTGGATTATATTCGGCAGGCGTCAGTGCAGGAATCCTCACAGAAAATTTCCTGCATATGAAATTGGCAATACAACTGAAAGAGTCGACCTACAATTTTGAAACGGGCACACTTGCAGACTGGTTTAGGGCTCCTGAGCCACTCGACAGTGCAAGATAGTGACCATCATCGACCTGAAGTCAATGATATTCCATAATTGAAAATCGAAATTCTTTCAGAGAATTTCATTCCTCGTCTTAAGTTGGAGCGAACTTCTTCTAAAATTCTAATGAGTAATCGTGAACTTTATGCAGGAATATATATGCCAATATGTTGTTCAAGTAGAGAGTGTTGTGATATTTGTTGCACTAATAGATTTTTCTTCACTCCCCTACTATTTATCAAACTCTTTCATCGGAATTTTTCCAGAATCCAACGATAAATGAGAGAAAAGAATAAAAGTTCGAGTCAACATTTTTATGGTTTCTCGGTATAGACGACAACAATCCAGGAACAAAAGGTACAATAATATTGGATGGGAAAATACAAAGCTTTTGTGTTCCATGTTGAAAATAAAAACCCAGCAGGCTTCATTGACTGAGAGTGAACATTTATTTCTTTGTCCCTGGAATCCACAAGTCCGAACTGCAGATAAACAAACTTTGTTCTGTACGTTTTATTAGAGGGCTCAGCATCCAGCTTTATTTGTCTTGAGAACTAAATACGTGTACCTACCTACGTCCGAGGTAGTTCGAAAGATCTAGTTCATGACGGCCAGGCTTTACTGAATTATATTGATGAACTGTATCGAAATGAAAAACATTAAAAATGGTTCATTAGAAATGGTTTCAACAAAAATGGGATGATTATCGAAAAAAACATTTTTTAATAATAAACAGCAAAATTTTGGTTGAAGAAAGATATAAACGATATTGATATACAGGGTATAACATGAGTACGTTAAAATATTTAAGTATCGTATTCCTGAGACAATTTAAAAAAAATATATTAAAAATTTTGTCCGTAAATGCTTCGTTTCGGAGGTACAGGTGTTTGAAAATGAGTTTTCATTTTCATGTAACGGCTGGAGGGCCCTGCGTACGCTGTCATTATATATTTCAAATTTCCTAACTTTTTTGACAGTAAACTTGTGGTCCTTTTCACGAACAGCCCAATTTCCACACCTTTTCCAAGTAATAAAAGGTGCACCATCTCAACAACTCTGGAGCTGATCGTTTTCGGGATATTCACAAATTTCTGTATAGATGCTTATTACTTAGCTCCTAGAGCGCTAAGTTAAGTTGCTGAGAACATTACAAAAACTAGGTATGTGGTGGATCTTATCAAAATGAACAAATTTTTCATTTAAGATATTTATCGAAAAATCATTCGTTTTAGAGATACAAGTTGTTGAAATTTTTCAAAGCATCATTGGTTTTTGTCGTGAATTTTTTGCAATTTCAGTTATTTCTATCTCAATAATAAATGATTTCTTAATATACATTCCTTGAGAAAAATGTATTTATTTAGACGATATCCACATCATAACTAGTTTTTGTGATGTTCCCAGCAACTTCACTTAGCGCCCAATGAGTTAAGTAATATGCATCGATATAGAAAATCTAAATATTGGAAAATTGTGGAAAGTAAAGGCAATTTGAAATCAATAATGACAGTGTGCGCATCGTCCTCTAGATGTTACATGAACATTATTAGGAAATTATGATTTTCTACGTCATAATAACCACAGGTACCAAAATTCGTGCAAATAACTTCTTTTTGGAAAATTGTTTTTGAAAAACGAACAAAAAAATTTGCATTCCAACACCTTGTACCTCCTTAATGAAGCACGTACGGACATAAGTTCATAGAGACTGTCCTTCTTAAAATTTTCTCAGGAATACGGGTCTTGAATATGTAAAAGTATTTTTGTTACACCTTGTATAATAACATGGGATTTTGCGGTTGAAGTCACGATTGAATCAAATCAAACTTTTCGTCTGCTACTGCGGTAGACATCATATATGCGTTAACTGCGAGGATGAAAGTTATAAATTGAAGTCTCAGCAGCGACTGATGTTGATCTTCCTAGTGGTATTAGCAGTTTGAAAGATTGGACGAGGCTCTTCCTAGAACTGTACTTCTCAACTTGTCTTCAATAATATCAAACTGTATATAATATCTATGAAGTACCCAACAAGGGGTGACCAGACTAATAATATTATAACTGAAGACAGCTGGGACTTATTTCGAAAGATCACTTTGAATTAAAATATAACTGATTTCCATGAATTTTTTTCTGTGTCTAGAGCATACCCCACAAGAGAGCTTGTGTGATACTGTTTCTGTTTTCAATTTGTTCACCTTTCCATTTCACTCCTCATACTATGCCACTGTACGACAAAATTTCATCACAGATTTCTACAAATCCGTCTTGCTAGAATTTATCAGTCATTTCTTCTTCATGATTCAATTGTTTTTTCACTTATTTTCCACTACTACTTGATCATGCCAACACTTTCAGAAGATCTGCTGGATGGTTAGATTTCCAAACTTTTCATCGCCAAAAGATTCTTTGAACAACTTATCAATACTTGTGTCACGAAAGTATGCTCAAGGGAACTTTCAGTGATGAACCGTGATTCTTTATAACTTGTGATCAAGCTGTCACCTCTGAAAATATAGCTTGCCGACAGTATCATAAAAATTTCAGTTCCAAAAATGGGTTTGTTCATACAAGCAACAAATGTTAATTGAGACAAAAGTAGAGGACTATTATTGTACTGCTCACCAGTCCTTGTGCTTTTTCAATTTCTGGCTAGCGGCCGAAACCGTCAGTCAAAATTTCGGCAAATTCTGATATATCATGCGCAAATGATACTATAACAACATCGAATCAGAATCAAATTCCTTTAAAAAACAAGTTGTGAGTTTCCAATCTGATTAACAAAAAAAAAAGTGTTCAACATTTCTGTCGCACCCAAAAAAGTCTAAGAAAATCGTGACAGTTTTGTAAGTTGTGAGGCTTTCGCAGCTGAAGTCCACTATAGAGGTATCTTTTGTCAGGCTCAAAGAATACATATTATGAAAATTCTTCTAGTTGCTCCACTATCAGTGTGAACAATAATCATTCTGAAAGCTATAAGTTGATCAGCATATCCTTCAACATAATTACTAACGACTTGGAAAGCAAAAATCAGCAAATGTTTCCCTTTCCCTTGTCACTTCGAAACGATACAGTCGAGAAACATGGAGAGGCTTTTACATGCTTGCTATTCTCAAGGTCTTTGATCGTATGCGAGTTCACTAATGAAAAGTAAATATTCGACTTGAGTATTGTTCCTGTTTCCTGACATTGATTTGCTGATTTCAAACGTGATCAAAGAGATACCGATGATGCAGAACGCAGTGGACGTTCAAATGGAGCAGTAACACCAAAAAACGTTCTGAATGATTGAAAATTGAAGTTGCGTGAGTTGTTCGAAATTGTAGAGACATCAAAAGAAAGTATTGGCTTTATATTACCTGAGCATTTGACTTTGAGGAAGCTCACTGTTGACCAAAAACAAGAAAATCTTGATGATTCTGAGCTGTGTTTGGCCATGTTTGAACAAAACAAACTGAAATTGTAGCCTTGATACGTGACAATGGATGAAACATGGAGAGCATACTGGAAAGCAACTGTGGAGAGCAACCGTCCAAAGCGCTGGAAGGCACAACAATCGGCTGGAAAGGTTATGACCTCGGTATAGAATTAGCGTGGTGTAATAATCCAACATTTATAGACTATCTTGAGAATTGGAATATCATCGACAGTGAATATCAGGTAGCGTTGTTTGAAAGCCGAAATTGCGAAGAAACAACCGCATATGCTAAAGAACAATATTTGTCAATCAAAACAATGGCGAAACTACATAAATTGAACTTCGAATTGCACCCACATCTATCGTTTTCGTCTCCTAGCGACTAGACCTCAAAAAAATGCTCGAATAAAGAGGTTATTACTGAAACTGAGAACTGGTAGGAGATCATTGAGAAAAATGAGACATGGAACGTTTTATGTTTTTTAATCATTTTTATTTTCTCCTAACTTCACGGCAGTTCCCTCTTATAAGGACATTTTCAAACTAATACAAAAAATACAAGTGTTTTGTATTAGTTAGAAAATTTCCTCATAGGACGAAACTGCAGTAACGCTAGTTACAAATAAAAGTGGTGGGAAAACATAGGAGGTGCTATTTCTCATTTTTCATCATAGTCTACAATTTCTCAAAATGTTTTCGTTGATCCAATTAGACTTTTCGATGATATCGCCCACGTTCATGAAGCTCTATTCCTTAGTATGCCTTGAAGCTGCTCGATTCTGTCTGACAAAGACCCAAATTTTCTGCCACATTACAGAACGTGTAACGGATTGCTTGTTTGAATGTGATTGACAATGTTTCGTGGAGCATTTCATTAATTCAGACTTCTATTTTCACAAGGAAGAGAAGTCGCCACAGCACTTGTACTTCCCTACATCAGAGGATTGTCGGAAAGGATAAGAAGGATTGGGTCCAGGTATAACATCAGAACCTGTTTCAGATCTGGAAACACTATCCGTAGCAGCCTCACGAAAACCAGGCCACCAAACGCGGACTACGATTCCAAGAATTGCATTTATCGGATACCCCGCGAGTGCAGAGAATCATACATCGGTGAAACTAAGAGGCCATTGAAAGTTAGTATTGCGAGCACAAGAAACACAAACAGCGAGAAGAAAGCTGTAAATCTGGAGTAGCAGAGCATATATGTCATCCAACAACGCGTTTAGCCAAGCTACTAGCGTAGAGATACGCAACGTATGGAAACCGATAAAGCGGAAGAGGGAAAAGAGGATAGGTTAAAGCCCTCGAATGACTGATAAATAGTCAGATTTCGGAGGAATTTGTTCAGTTATCACCCAAAGAAGATTGTGGATACCAATAATTGAAACGTCGTGAAGTAACTTGGTTTGGAATCTTTTAATTTCTGAATTTCTTGTCAATGATTCTTCAATTTTCATCTCGTGTTAATAGTTCTTTTTTTTTGACGCTTGGATTTTATTTCATTGTAATTTCAGTTTTTTGCTCAGTATAATTGTTATTGGTTAGATAATCTTTTCTGATTTTTTACAGATTTTTTCAGGGATTTCGAATCAATTTATATCATATTAGACACTAATGAAAGAGATAACGGATTGATGTCTATTTTTTGTGAGATTCATAATAAACTGGACTTACACTCACCCTCCATACTCTGAACTGGAAATTATTGTTGGCGAAAAAGATGCTGAGCCAGACAAATCCAACCGATCAATACAAACAGGATTTTTCCTACTTGAATGGAAAAAACCACTTCTTGTCCCAATATCCTCATCGAAAAAAAGATAGGATCCTTCATATGAAGAAATTTCATTGGAGCAAAATAAACCAGTTCGCTACAGTACTGGCATGCATTTCTCTCAAAAATTAAACGTATGCCTCACCATTCAATCGAGGAGGTAGAAAATGAGGCCCAATTATATCATCCCCAATAACTCCGAGTCACACGTTAAGAGAGAACTGTTTTTGATGGTTAGTTTCGACAATAGCGTGAGGGTTTTCATCAGCCCATATGTGGTAATTATGAAAATTAATAATCTTGTCCCGACAAAAACTACATTCGTCTGTGAATTCTATCGTATTCAGAAAGTCACAATCCCTTCTAATCATTTACAGCATCCAATTGCAAAATTCAAGACGTTTCGGAAAGTCTCGCGGTAACAGTGCCTGTACTCGTTGCAGATGGTAAGAGTATGAGAGTTGTTCCTTTAAAATTCGAAATACCGTCATATGATAAACATTTAAATGTTCTTCAATCAAATTGAGTACTGCTTCTCAAGCTGTGGTGTTCGTACTTCTCGATGGCGACCACAATCCTGCGTTCTTTTGTCGAATGAACCATATTCTCGTAACCGTTGATGAAGTCGAGCAAATATTCTATGTGAAGGATGCTGCCGTTGAGGATACATTTCAGCATATATTCTAGAAGCCCCTAACCCATTCTTCTGCGACAGACCGTAAACGTAATGCATATCAGCCATTTCCTCATTTGTATAGGTATTCCATTTTAATAACAAGTGAATTATTAAAGTAACAAATTAAGAACATCACAACAACACACACTTAGTATTAATTCTATTTCGAAAATTCACAAACTGACAGTGTCATACCAATTTAATTGTCACTATCGCTAATAGCGACCTACTAGATAGATTAGTTTCGTATTTTCGCATTTATGACGATGTATCTCTGTAATTGTTCCTAAAATAATTTTTTGCTGCGAATCGGTTTATTTTGGGCAGAAAACCGAGGAGACATTTTTTGTTAAGAATAAAACAGGCTATCGAAAATACATTTTTAAATGGTAAACAAAAAATAAGACAAAAAGTTACATTGGAAATAAATTTTAGGGGATGCGTTTTCCACCCCTTACACCCATGGGGTAAACGGAATAAATTACTGGCTAAGTGTCTTTTTGGTAGTAGAAAACGTCAGGTTAATTTCAATATTGTAACTTTTTCAGTGCTTGTGGAAAAAATTGTCATACAAATTTCATGTACCCCCTTTAAGGGGCTGTATTTTAACAAGGGATGCAACAATGAAATTTCTTTATATGAAAGATCCTATCTTTTTTTCGATGAGGAATCACCTCCTTAAATGTTTTACACTAATTCAGTTACACCCTGTATAGAAATACCGGTAGCAAAAACGATGTGAACATTTACACGGGCATTAGTTAAATGAGTTATTGCAACAAATCAGAAAAAATACTAATCTAGGTTCCACCTTCAAAATTTTGAGTGATATTTCGATGTCATTTCCTTATGATGCTAACTTGGTTAGCTGAACACGCATTGAAAAACCGGATTATTTACTGCTGTCAGGCAACTGTTTTCGATAGCTTCCAATAGCTTCCAATTCTAACTATCAGTTTTGCCCTAAAAATTTGGGGATCAATTCATCCGACAATATACTCTTTTCCTTTTGAAGAAAAGAGAATTGAGACTCTATGTTTTTTACCACTTTTATTTGTAACTAACGTTACTGCAGTTTCGTCCTATGATGACATTTTCAAACTTAAACTTTTTGTTTTCGTTATTTTTGATGAACTATTTTCTATGCTTCAATTTACTTCAGATATGGAATCTTTCAGGTAGGTTTATCCAATCTGACAAAATGATGTACTGAAACATAAATCCGATTAAAATATCTTGAATTCGCGTGGCACATTTTTCAAGGACTCACAGTCAACTTGTGATAAGTATATGTATTATTCCGAATAAATAACAGGATGAGTTGGAATCCATCCGACCACGACAGCATATTCCTGATTTCCTGTTCATTCAAAGTTGTGAATTTCGTTCGCCTCAGGCTGTACTTCCCCCGTTCCTGGATTGACTAACAGGATGTAGAGCAGAACAGAAGAGGAAAATCTGTTACAGTAATCCAATAAACCAATTCTTTCATATTTCAGTCTTTTGAGGATGTCTCGGAAGTAAGAATGCTTGTCGATAAGCCTGGATCACATTAATCTTGTGAGGAAACTGAAAATAAAAACACTTCAATCCATTCACTGCATCGACTCTGATCGAATTCGTTTTCTATAGCTATTGTTCTCTATAGTTCGTTCTGTGGACAGAACTGTAATTTCGAATTCATTTCCGGATTCTTAATTTGAGTGAGTCACTGAACATGCAATAGATGAATCGATTTGTCTTATTGTCAGAGAGTAATAAGTTTTTTCTCACATTGAAGTTGGATTCAACCGATGAATACTTATACTACTACTGGATATTTCCATTTATTTTTTAAATGAACGGAGCAGGGCATAAACCAGTATCTGTGACCAGACTCTCTGAAACTTGATTGATGATAATGCTGAAAGGAACTGATTACTCCATCATATTTTTGTTTTCATACATCTACTGATTTATCTCCACCATACCTTTGGAATTCGAAGAATACTACTTGCCCTATATTGAAGTGATATGATGAGCTAACCATCTACAAAATTCACTACAGTTTCAACATTATTTTCGTTCAACGGATCCGGATCTGGTCCAACTTTTTAACGCTTGACTGGCACCCATAAACCAAATCAACTCATCAAATCAACACTTCGTTTCTCATGAATTCACCTCCAAATTTGCTCACTACGATTGGCATAGATGATAATTGAATTCGAGAACCGACAGGTTTTTCCACTTTCAATTAAAGAGAATCAAACAGTTATTAAAGCAGCTCATTACTCGTTCCATGAATAGCATAAAACATGAAAGGTGTACATTAGTTTGCGGCTTCTATATACGGGAATGGTCGATGTTTATCGATCGTGCGTGTTCAATAATTGAATCCCATTAGTTATTCCACAGGAAAATCATTTGCCATTCTGAGTAGTAGCAATGCTGAATAGATAACACCTATCTTATGTCGTATTATCTGTATTACCAATCCAGTTAGGTACTTCTTTGTACTGTAAACTATAAACAATTCATTCGATCTAATGCTATCCAGCAATCATGTGTTCTTTGAAAAAAGTCAAAATATGAGATTGTTTAAGAATCACTCCGAATTTGAAGCCAAACAAATATAAGATCATGGGTTGTACTCAAGCTACCTCCATCAAAAACGATCTGAGGAAGGTAACTCAGAGGTGTCCTCAATACTGTTTTTGTGAGGTGTTCATACCTGTGTGATTTCCAAACAAGTAAGTCCTTGCACTTTGTCTAGTTCATAAATAGTGGTGACTTTTTTCAGGAATCCATAATTTTTTTTGTGATGCAATGTTTGGAATCTTTGGTGAAGTAATGGGTATAACTGGAGTTTTTTTCCCAACACCAAACCGTTACTTTAATACCCCGACATGTGTTTCGATTACCAAGTGATCATTCTCAAGATGAAGATCAAATTTTCTCTTGAAGATGATCACTTGGTGATCGAAACAGGGTCGAGGTGGTAAAATAACGGTTTGGTGTTGGCAAAAACTCCAGTAATATTTAATGCATCATTGTTCGATATTCAAGCAGTTTTTTCAACTTTCCTTCGAATCAATATAAGATACGAATGATCTGAATTCTGGGTCAATCAATTTGGTTACCTCTATTTCCAAATTGTTGATTTGACCTTGCTGAATATTCCAGTGTTCGCCTGTTTGAACCTTCCGTTGTTTCTTTGTATCACGAATGTAGGCTTTCGTTGGTAGTGTTTGGCAAATTAGTTTTCCGAAGGACAGCTACTGTTCATGTTTTCAACTTAGAAGTGAGGTCTTACGTCCAACTCAGAAATCAAATTCTCGTGGTATGTGCCGTGTTTGTTGGGTTTTCTCTTCTAAGACTCAAGTCGTCGTTTTTCCAATGTCTGTTCTACCAGCTTTTTGAAAATATTTCTTGGCCCATCTACTGATCAGAAAAATTGATTTCAAGCTTGAACGTGATGAAGCTATGCTGTAGAAGGGTGCCGAATTTTCTCACAATGAAACAAAACAACATTGTGAAGATGTTTCAATCCGATATCAGGCATTATCTCATAGTGATAATGCTGAGTTTTTTCATATAATCATGAATGAGACATGATTCAAAGACTCCACATAGCCCCACTATGTTTCCCTCTTGGTGAATGCTACTCTAGTTGATTCCGTGAGGCTTATGTTCAGACCTTCTATATGGGTCCATTAAGTTATGATATGCGTCTCTTCACTATATTTATTTGCTCTGCACGGTAATGACCAAGTTGTCCAAATATTCCAGTAATTTGCGCCTACTATTGTATAGAATAACAGTGAGGACAAAACTCTTCCAGATAACTTTGACTCCTCGACGCCTGAATGATTGATTCCGAGGTCACAATACTCAAGTTGAGAAAAGGTTCAGACGGTACTTTACCCTCACATTTCAAGGTATTATAATTGATTCAAATATAAGTAAGATATACTGTGACGAAAAAAGTCAATTATTACTATCATAATTATATCGAAAAAAGCAGCTCAATGCACTTCCTTGTTCTTGTGAGCATATTCTACTTTTTCGGTGACCCGGTATAAAGCTGTTGCTGCCGATATACCTGATCTATAAGCATATTGATCTAGATGCAGGAGTCTGAGAGACGATTTTACCAGGATGTTGAATGAAAGTGGCCCTGATCAGTTTTCTTGTTTTCATTATACAGGGTCTTTCACGACGAGCGTTCGATAGGAATATATGGAGAATGAAGCAAAATAAAAACTTGAAATTGTGTGGTTTTACAAAATGGCCTTCTCGACTGAAATATTTTCAACTTCCGGTCCCTTTCCGTTATACCGGAAGTTGGGGGCAACTTCCTTATTTCATATGGACACCCTGTATTTTATTACATTTTCGAATTTCCCAGCATATTTTAGGCCCACTTTGTGTAACAATGCCTATGCCCAAATTTGTTAGTTTCCGAGATATTAATTTTTTTCTGAAAAATTTGACAGTTATAGCACCACTCCGAAAAAATCATAACTCATAGACAGTAACAGTAGATGATGTGAAATTCCACAGAATCACACCTTAGGCATCAATTCATTAACAACTCCATCGAATTTTCGAAAATAATTTACAGGGTGGTCGAAATTTCCACCTAAAACATAACATCGTGAAAACTGATGAAACACGATTTTGTGAAATGGAAACCATGCACTATTTTTTCACTACGAAAAAAATATATCAAATTTATGACGAATATCCTACACCTAAAATACACCCCTGGCAAGATATATCCGATTTAGGGAAATATATATAAATATATATCAGTACTATGTGCAGGGGCTCCATCCATCTGATACCATAACTTGAAACGGTATTGTTCAGAAACATGTCTTATGGATTCACCAACCACATTCCTAATTAGATGCGAATATCTATCGCTATTCAAATCCTTTTCATAAAGATATAAACATAAAATTCGGTCTTCTTTTATAGCGCAAAAAACATTAAAACTGCATGAATCCTGGAAGTTGCGCTGGCGAACCAGCTTTGGATTTTCTGCTGCCCAAAAATGACTATTATGGCGGTTGTACATACCATTCTTGGCAGATTTGGCAGATTTGGCTTCATCCGTCCATAACATGTTCTTCATGATCTCAGGGTTCTTCTGTATCTTGATGAGAAACCATTCACAAAATTCCACTCGTGCAAGTAAGTCGTGAGGTTTCAGATTTTGTACCTGGTGATATTTGAAGGGACGCCACTTATGTTTGATTAAAATCCGGTTTATTGACGAACATGAAATCCTAAGTGACTTTTCTGTGTCTTTTAAATTCAGGAAATTTTCATTAGAATACCCCAAACGAGACCTTTTGCACACAAATAGAAAACTACGGAATACACGTCAATTATATCGCATCAAATTTTGATAAATTTTTTGTTACTTCATTTGTTTTCATAGCTCTCTTGGTATGGTATTGCTTCGAATGGTTTACATTTCAAATATTTCCCAAAATCAGATATATCTTGCCAGGGGTGTATTTTAGGTATAGGACATTCTTCATGAATTTGATTCTGTTTTTCGTAGTATCCAAAAATGATAGAATAGTGTATGGTTTCCTTTTGGAAAAATCGTGTTTCATCAGTTTTCTCGATGTTATGTTTTAGGTGGAAATTTTGACCACCCTGTAAATTATTTTCGAAAATTTGATGGTCCTGTTCATGACTTGATGCTTAAGGTGTGATTTTGTGAAATTCCACATTTTCAAGTGGTGCTGTAACTGTCAAATTATTCAGAAAAAAATTAATATTTCGAAAAATAACAAATTTGGGTATAGGCATTGTTATAGTACAATACAATACAAAAATGTAATGAAATATAGGGTGTTCCATTTGAAATAAGGAAGTTGCCCTTAACTTCCGGTATAACGGAAAGAGACCGGAAGTTGAAAATATTTTAGTTGAGGCCATTTTATAAAACTGACTCCCACGAAATTTCAATATTTGATTTTGAATCGTTCTCCATATATTCCTAACGAACGCTCGTCGTGAGAGACCCTGTATATTCCAAAGCCAAACTTGCTCTAAGAATCAATCACAATTTTTCAAGGAAAATTCGAGTTCTTTGCGGAATAAGTTTATGGTACATTTGATCTCCATATCTACTACTTTCCTTGCTACCAGCCAATCCTCCCTAGACACCCTTTCAAGGCCCTTCACTTCTGAACCTGTTCAGTACACTTTGTGTGTGTTGCAAAACATAAACGAAACCTCAAAATCAGTACCGAAACTATAGTTATGTGAAAAATAGCATTCATTATTGATAAAAAAAATTGCATTCATCACGATGGGTTATTATCAATTATCAATGAAAATACAGATATTACACAGTAATAAAATACAATATATGATATCATTCTTTATTCTTCGAAAAAAAAAACACAAGCACTACAGAAACATCCTTAAGACTCTCTCTCTCAAGGGCAACGAAAAGGCTAATTCATTAGCACGAGAAGGAGCACGACGCTCCCTCATTGGCCCAGAACCCTTTTGTGGTACAGCAAAAGCGCTGCGAAAAACTTGTAACAGCAACTGGAAGGAAAAACAATCTCAAAAATGGTGGGATAAGGCGCCGGGTATGAGACAGGCCAAAGAGTTCATTAAAGAGCCATCGCCAAAATTCAAGGAGTACCTACTAAGTTTGAATAGGCGATCAACTAGAGTTCTGCTCGGGCTATTGACGGGACACTGTAGACTTAACAAACACATGAACAACATCGGACTGGCAGACACAGCCCTATGCAGGCTTTGCCAAGAGAATGAGGAAACCTCGGTACACATACTATGCTATTGCGAAGGTCTGTCAAAGTTTGCAACAATAGGGGAGGAAAAACCGCAACCCTCTCAATATATGGGGAACTTGAGGTCTGGCCTATGGAGTCTAGTTACAAGGACGGGCCTAGGCAAGGAACTCTAGAATACATGAGGGCACACAAAATAGATCTGCAAAGGTTGCAGTGTAGTGGCTGTTCAGCGCAGAAGCCCCATATTAATCTGATCTAATCTAACAAAATACAATATATGATATCATTCTTTATTCTTCGAAAAAAAAAACACAAGCACTGCAGAAACATCCTTAAGGCTCTCTAGAATGTAGTTCTCCAAATGAAAGAGTTCTCGAACAGTGTACTGAGTTGAAGCTCAGAACGATGAGCAGCCACAGTCCGTCGCGTATTTCCAATACGTACCGCCTTCGAAGGAATCAAATGTGCCAAGGCACTTGAACATCTCCCGTGAGAGTGTCTATAGAAGAGAGACAAATCTCCAACCTTTCTTCAATGTTCCAGATTATCAAGGTTGCAAGTGACGTTCGTGTCTTCAGTCAGGCGAATGGAACCCTTCTGGATGGAATCCAGCAGCTTATGAGTATGCTTAGGGGCGGAGCTCTATACATGTGAACAATATTCCAAAGAAGGTCTGATCTGAGCTTCATAGAGCATCAAAAGTTGCTGGGGTTTATACAGTTTTCTGGTTCGGAACAGTGTTCCAAGCTTTCAAGGAGTAGCCTCCATGATTATGTCAAGACATGTTGGTGTCCATTTGAACCCCAGCAAATATATCTATTTTCATTTATTTATTTCTTTATTTATTAAACGAGTAGTCCCAAGTACAACGTGTTATAAAAAAATTAGTGAGATCTTAACTAAAACAAAGATAATAAATGCAATAAATAAATAATACAATATAAAACGCAATACAATAATATAGTGATAAAATTACAGTACAATTTTGTCATGGAGAAAAAAGAAAAAGAAAGTATGTGAAATCTTGAACTGAACTAAAGATAATAAATACATAGCACAATAATAATATGATATATAGTATATTAAAAAAACAATATGATGATGAAATGTTTCAGGAAATAATGCGACTCAGTTCAATTTTGATGGTATTTGTGGAACTGCTAAGATATCAACCTGTTGATACTTATTTCTATTTCTGAGCATTCGAGTGACAGAGGAGAAAAAAAACATAATTTGTGGAGTGGAACGGTATTTCAAATGTTTCGGTACTGACTCTGGTCTGTCTGTTGACATTCAAATTAATTAAAGATAAAATCTCCTCACAGTTGATGTTGTCAGTTACAATTTTGCTTAAAAAACATACATCTGAAATAATTCTCTTATTCTTTAAAGATAATAGATTCATCTGATCTCTAATATTGTTGTATGCATATTCTCCTCTTCTTAGACCTGACTTGTATGCACAGTTCCTCAAGAAAGTGTTTTGTACAGCTTCAACTTGGTTAATGTGTATCTCATAATATGGGCACCAAATTATTGAAGCGTACGTCAATAGTGATCTAACTAATGAACAATATAACAACTTGAGAGTGTTCAAACTGAATTCCTTACATGATCTATTGATGAAGCCCAACATCTTGAGTGATTTAGCTATAATATACTCATTATGAGATTTGAAGTTCAATTCACGATCGAACATAATTCCCAAGTCCTTTATCACTTATTTCCTATTAATTGGTATATTATTGATACTGTAGTCATGTAGAACAGGGTGAATTATTCTAGAAAATGTTTGGCAAAAACATTTGGATATATTCAAATTCATTTGATTCATAACACACCAGACATAAAATTGTGACAAATCTTCTTGTAAGAGTGAGACATCGTTTTTAGAAGAAATTAATTTGAATATTTTCACGTCATTAGCTAAAATCAGTACCTCACTATGTTTTACAATTGTAGCTAGGTCAATAATAAATATGTTGAATAGCAAAGTTCCACAGTGAGAACCCTGAGGAACACCCGAAGGAACAGGAATTGTGGATGATACACAGCCTCCTATTTTTACTATATGGCTTCTACCAGATAAGAAACTCTGGATCCATCGCAAGATTGGTTCATAAAAACCTAACGAAGACAGTTTGGCGATACTCAAATCTTGGTTGACCCTATCAAATGCTTTAGAAAAATATGTATAGATAGAGTTAACCTGTAATCTTTTCTCCAAAGCACCTAATATGTAATTTTCATGAACAAGTAGGTTTGTCACAGGTTTATTAGCAACAAATCCATATTTCTGTGGAGATATTAGACTTTTGCATTACCAAGTCATATGCCTGATTACTAAAAAGTAAAAAAAAAATGTGTATTTCTGATTGGGAACAAACAGATTTGTAATTGGTAATAGCATCTTTTGCCTTTGATTCATGTATAGGTTTAAGAAAGCTTTGTTTCCAAAAACCTGGCAAAATACCAGAGCTAAGAGATAAATTAAAAAGTTGGGTAAGCAAAAAGCAGACTTGGCTATCATGAGATCATTATATCCGGTTCGGAGATATTCATCTTCTTGGAGGAAACCGATGCCTAGTTTCCACACCAATTCGAAATCACCTCTCAATCTCCATAAAAATATGTAACCTCCTGCTGCCGATGAAGATGTGCATCCGCAGCCGATGTCCTGGAATCCAAATGGAGAGACGAAACATCATTCTTGGATTTCTGATTTTTTTTTCACACGACATATCAACAACTGATAGAAGTCTAACTGAAACCAATGTTAACGGATAGAATTATGATACTGGATTTGTTGTGCACACATATACCAGAGACGTTATTCGAATCTAAAGTTCCCTACAGTTTTCAAAATAGTTGGTAATTCATCAATAAAGAGTGCTTGCTTGGCTCTATAAGAAAAATATTTACACATTATGATTTCGTATTGAAAAAATTACCATGAGCACATTGTTTGTGATCAAGAGTCTTTGGTAACGCCGTCCTATGCTCACAAACGTAATGATTATAACATTGAAGCTACCACAAATTTGATATTTTTCTTTGTTGAAAATGTTTATTATAATTTGAAGTGAGCAGCAAGAGTTATTGTCATATGTGAAGGGGGTCCGATTATGCTAAATTTGACTGTTGACATATCTGATGTGGAGTCATTGACTCATGTCTCATTCATAAAGTAATACCCTAATATCCAATCGAAACATAGTTAAAATGCAACACCCTTCTTCAACACAGCTATCTCATCTTCAAGCTTCCAATTAATGTTCAGTAAATAGTATAATATTTGGACAACATCCTAATTATGTCAGCCTTGGCAACGTTTCTTCCACCACCTCATATTCATGAAGTATTCGGAATAATTCTGCTTAGACATTCTATCAAGGAACTGTAGAAGACACATTTATCGTGAGTATGATAAAAATTGAATATTTCTATTTGGTGAGCTTGAACCCTATATTTGTCATATACAGCGTGTAAAAGCCAAATGGAATAAATTCATTATTTCGATTACTGTTTATATTCAAGAAAAAACTCCGGAACACGTCAAATTGTAAATTATAATTTGACATTCTTCAATACATAAATCTCACACCTCTAGCTTCAACTCCCTTCGAAGGACATGTACAACCACTAATTTTTTTAATGGGAAATATAGGTCTGTGATATATCGTTTGAAAGTTCTCTTCATCCTCTATTCTATTTATTTCAACAATTGAGATGAAATAAATTTAAATCGTATGGTTACACTGAAATGTAATGCAGAACGTAATGAAACTTAGAATACGAAAAAGAAATATGGATGTTAACGAAGTAGATGTTCAAAATATTCATCGAGAACGTCTTGCCAACATCCAAATTTCAAACTAGCATGACCGTTAGTAAAGTAAAGTAAACTCATCAGAAAACATGACCTCTTCTAATTGGATGATATTGTTATCCAACATGTCCATCATTTGCTCTCAAAAATCAGTTCTTCTATCAAAATCGTTTTGCATGAGCTCCTGAGTAGGTATCATTTTATAGGAATGCATTTTCTTTTCTTTCAATATGTTCACTATCGATGTCTAGCTAACATTGAATGTAGTGTATGCCTGTCTACTCAATGTATGTGGGTTTTCCTCAAACTCAAGCATCACATCTAATTTGAGTTCATCACTCATTGCATTTGCAACTGCATTTTCATTTGCCCACATGACCAAGCTCGCGAATTTGCTTCTCTTTTTTGCTAATCGTTCTTTGAGATATGGGCGGTAAATTAGTGAATTTCTAATGAAATAGGCGAGCTACTTTCTGTAGTATTCGGGTTTCATCTCGGTAACCAATCATTTGTCTAACCATTTGTCAGACTTGAAGTTAACGAACTTTGAACATATATTAAAATACTGATAACATATATCATACAAAACACGTTGACAAGTCGTTTCAAAGTAACTTTGCCACGGGAATTATTTACAGCTTTTCAAAGGATACCATCTAAAAAGAACATTGCTGTGGTTTTTGCTCACTTTTTATTATCAATACCTCAGCATGAAATGAGTTTTGAGTATAATGCAAGAAGTTTTGAGTGTATTTTATCGAATTTCGGTAACCAAATGATTTCAATTCATTTTATCTTAATTGTTGCAATAAACTAGAAAGCGATAACATTTTTTAATAGAGAATAAAGAGATCTTCCAAACAATATATCACAAGCCTACTCTTCCCGTTTGAAAAATTTGGGGTTGTACCTGTCATTCAACGGAGGTTGAAGGTAGGGGTAGCATTTTTTCGTTGAAGTATGTCAAATTATAATTCAAACTTGAAGTATTTTGGGATTTTGTTGAAATATGTACCGTAACCGAAATATCCAGAATTTCAATCCAGTTTTTTTATTTTACTAAAGCAATATTTTCTGGGAGTGAAATTTTTGAAGAATATAGGGAATATTTTTAGCAGTCCTTCCAGAAATCGCTTTTGCGGAAAAATAGTGAGATTTCAAAGCCAAATTGAATCACCTCATCTACTTGATAAAATTATTTTTATCGACGGAATGAATGTTCAAATCAGCTGCCATCCTTAATCTTGAGTTCCAGATTTTCACGTTGATCTTTTCATTCTATCCATCAAAATACATTCCCACCTCAAAATTTCAAGTTCAAGTGCAGAACCCTCCAGTAAGCTATCCCTTTTCTTTCCCACGTTTCAAATTCTACCCTTTCTTTTGAATATTGATTGTACACAGGGACAAACTGAAAAATTCACAGATTCATGTTTTATTGGAGCGGTGCCAAACGTATTCATAAATAAATTTCCTGCACTGCACCATCCACTTTCTCGGGAAATTTACGACGAACAGGATGGCCCAGTTGAAAATTTCTTTGGGGTTGCCGAGTATGTCACGTATCGCGGATTATTCTGGGGTCGTTGACGTTCGCATAAAAAATCATTACATTAGAGTGAAACCGCAATCCAGATCGACAGTAGGAATACTCTTGATTGATAGGAATCCTTCAAAATGAATACCTACTGTAGTGGATTTATCCGTTCGGAGGAAGAACAGTCTATAGCGTGTTTCAACAAATCTGCTAGAGAAGTCATAACTCATACATTATCAAGTATATCAAAATTACATTTCATTGGGATAAATAGTATATGCGAAGGATAATATATTGGAGAGAGCAGATTCTAAGTGGGTAGGTTATAGTTGAAGGTCACGAAGGTAATATCTCGAAGTCTCAGCAACGGCTGAATGGAAAGCTCCTCCCGGGTTGAGTGCCCTGAGTTGAATTCTTTCCCACACGGTTGATGTGTGCAGAACATACCATCTCGTCCATCTACCCCCGCTCCTCCGGAGCGGTCCTCAACTTACTGATGAGCACTTCAACAAGATTGACATCTAACCTTCTTTGGTCGAAAGTCAGCCTCTAGGTGCTTTTACTTTCGAATTTGTAGAATTGTTTTTCCATGACTTTCCTAACTGAATTATTGCATGGGGTCTCCAAAAACTCACCGGGGACGAGTGTCTTTTTAGTCGCGAGCAAGTGTTGGTTTTCAGTGAATCTGAAAATGAGATTAATTTGTAGTCTGCTTGAGGAATTTTTATACTTACCGAAGCCGTTTGACAGCGACTCTTGAGGGTGGTCTTTGGTTCTGCTTCATTGGCCTCCTGTGTTTGTCTCTTTCTCGGAATCTGGGGTCATCCCTGTTTAGTTCGTTATGTAAGTCGCTTAGCGCTGGGTTGTCGTGCGCTCGAATTATTTCGAACGTGTCCTCTGCGTATTTCCTCATGAATACATCCATGTAGTGTATGTTCAGGTCTAGATTCCGGAATATGTACCTATTCGGTACATATTCGCGGCCTTTACGGACGCGTTCATAAACGACTGGATCTGTCTTCTGTATGTCGCTGCGCACTAGTCCCAGGCAATGCAGGCAGACTAAAATGCTTCGTGTTCACTCGTATTCAAACTAGTAGAGGGGTAGGGGCAAGATATCCTTGAGAATGTTAAGTCCCGATTGGTCCGTACTAGTGTCAGGATGTTCTGATCAATATCAATCCGGATTGTTGATGAGTGTGCTGCCTATGGGATGTCTGTCGGAATTATGTTCTAGTTCATTTCTGGTGCTTTGAATACTGTATACTACGTTCTGTTGACTGTCAATTTGCGAACTCGGATCATTTACTGAATGATAGAATGAAATTAATACTAAATATTTTTCAAACGTGGAAACTGGTATTCAACTGATACATAAGCTCAGGTAATTTCATTCATTACATGTTTATTTAAATTGGGTTGGACACTTCTTTTTATTTCTCTATATGAATGTTCATTGATTTCTCACAGGTTCTCACAGATTCAATATTAATTGGGTATACAAAACTTAAGTACCTGAAATTCAGGTACTTCAAATTGTAAAAATATACTGAGTGGGGTATCCCATACGATACGGTCCCTGTAAACCACAATCACAAGGTGACTTAAAAAAGTGTAACATATCAAAATTGTAGTTCCAAAAATATTACACCCTGCATTCCGTTACACTTTTGAATAGGTCATATGAGGTGATATGTACTATAACCTTTCTCAAATTATCAAATTATGTATTTCTTATGAAAATGCTAGGTACAATTGGAAACCGAATTTGTATAAAATGTAACACCCTGTATTTTTTTGGTCTGAATAATATAAAATTCAATTATCTTCCATTTTATTCTGGGGTTTTTCATAACTTAATTGAATAGTTTTTTTAGATATTGGCTTTTTCAAATAGTTGTTCCTATTTCAATGCATTCCTTGAATCAAGATTCTTATCGACAGTTATTGTGTCTTACGTTATTCACTTGTGATGCACTGTTTAGAACCTTTGGTGTAGTAACGTGTATTATTGGAGTTCTATCTTACCACCTTTACACTTGTTTCAATCACCAAGTGATTATTTCCTTAAGGAAGATTGAATATTTTAATCTCCCTCTAACAAATATATTTATTTTGTTTGATCTCAACAATGAATAAATAATAATTGCACAAAGGAACTTTCCCTCAGTTATCTCAATGGTGCGATTTCGTTCCTCACAAGCGATTTTGGAGAAATTGGTGACACGTGTGAATCATTGTATTTATGACACGAGCTAGTATACAGTTGTCTGCAGTATGCTGTATAATGCTCTCTGTAAGTAGTCCCACTGTGATTCGAAAGTGCATATATATTCTAACAACAAGTAACTACATATTCTGCTGCAAAATTGTCCATATCTAATCCTTATAGAGGAAATTCGATGACATCATTCAATTAGCCTCTAAATATTTCTGTTGGAGAGAATATTTTCAAATGAATTACTAAAATATGGAGAAACTTGTGGATTGATAGGGACTTTATGCATTTTCTCCTTTCGTTACAATAAGAACACGTCGCTTTTTCATTTCCATCCAAAGTTTCTTCTCTTGTAAACGAATCCAAGCATTACCACGAACTCAATTGGTCGGTTCTTTGTGGTATGGGGAGAGACAAATCCCAGAAAGGATCAAAGGTTACTGATGAGTGTCCACAGTATGTGCATTTCATCGTGGATTTCAATTGACCAACGAAACTATTTACAATCTTAGATTTATGCATTTCCGCTGTCGCTCAATTTTTCATCAATATTCGTTACGCAGTAATCAAGTGACAACTTTACATTGATTATATCGAAATCACAGCCAATGAATCTAACAAGTATAGTGAGTTGTAAAATTCAACTGAAAATTTCTGATGGATTACTCAACTGTCAGCTGTCAACCAGTAGCAGGGGCAGCGTGACCACATTTCATTTGAGAAATCACCTACAGTGTCATTGAAAATCTACTGCAATATATTTGAAGAGAACGAGCATAGTGAACATTTGAGTTTTCGACCACTAGGTGGCGGTTGTGAAGAAATTTGAATAGCATGACTGAATCTAGAAGGCCCTGGCCTGCCTTGGTCTTCTTACGGTATGGCCAATGGACGTGGTCTAATACTTGAAATAGCAAGTTGTTTTCTAGTTGGTTCTTCGTTGTTGATTATTTTGAACACTATTTTACATATTAGATTTCAAGATTCAAAAACAAAAATGTTTCCATGTTGGGAATGAAACTTTGAATTTTTTTGAAAGTTTGAAAACGAAAAGTGAAATGAGGTTATGTATTATTATCTTCTTCTTCCTTTATTCGGAGGTTGGAGATATTCAGAAAACAGTAACAAACAATCGGGAAATGGATGTTTTATGATTTGTATCAATTTTGTGTTCTGTGTATTGAAGCGGGCAGAACCCAGAAACAATAAATTCATGTATTTGCTGCAGATGTCGCCCCTTACACTGAAATGAAAATTCTATCGCCAAGGCGGCTAATGCAAATCTACCGAAATCTACCGGCAAAAATTCATCTACTGTAATTTTTCAATTTGTGTTGAAAATCTACCAAAGAAGTAGAAATCTACCGCATATGGTCACCCTGAGCAGGGGCTACTCAAAGTCATATAGAAAAAAAATTAAATTTGGAATTTTCATAAGTATCTTGGCAGGCTTTGTTATTTTTCTTAATGAATAGTGGTGTGCTGTTCATAATAATTAGACATGTGAAAAATATTTTGTTTTAATAATAATAAACAAGCATACTGAGCATTTCTAGAGTAATAACAAAATACAAATTTCACCCGTACCGTATTTAAATGCAATAGGAATTATATAAATTAGACTTCCATAGACGAATCGAGTTTGTCTATGCATTCTGGACAAGTTTAGTGAGGATAAACATTTTCTGAAAAATCTACTTTTCATAACAATAGCTTAGTGAAGAAACACAGCTTCCATCATTATAGTGATGTGAATCCTTATTTTTTCCGCACTTTGAAGCACCAGAATGAATAGTAAGTTAACGTATGAGAGAAAATTATTGAAACACAAGTTATAGAAGCATAATATTTTGATAAGAACTTGAGTGATCAAATTTTTTTATAATTTTCACGAGATCATTCATCTGCCTGAGCTTCTGGAGAATGTGCCGCTGAATATCAGACAACGGATGTGGTTAAAATCGAATGGATCTCCACCATATTTTAAATATGTGCTTTCTGAATGAATGGATTGGTAGGGGAGGACCACTAAATTGGTCAGCGACATCATCAGATTTGACTTGCTTCGATTTTTTCCTATGGGTATTCTTCGAAAATGAGGTTTACGACACTCCTCCAACCACACTCGATAATATAAAGGAGAAAAGAAGGGCTGCTTTTTGAAGAGTGACTTCCCAAATGTTATTGAATACTAAGCAGTCTTCCATAGGGAGAGGGTGGATTTTTGTATGTTCCTCATTTCGAGTACCTAATTTGAATTCAACACATTTGTGTTTCATATTTTGTTGTTGTGTCAGTTCAATAATAAAGAATGTCTGTTTGATGAATTTATGTGAGAATAATAATGTAAATATAACTTCATTTCAGTGAACAGTGAATATTTTCGAGGAAGTGAAGTATAACAACCGTCAATAAATTCTTTGAGCAAATCGAAGGAATGTCTTTTCAAAGCTATCTTGATTCGAAGAATGCATTGAAACGAGATTTATTATTTAAAAAAGCCGATATCGGTGAAACTATTCAAGTATAAAAAACTCCAAAATGAAAAGAGAGATAATTGAATTTTATATTGTTCAGACCAAAAAAATACAGGGTGTTCTATTTGAAATAACAAAGTAATCTTTGTCCGAAATTATAAAGAGTGATAAAGATTTTTCAACATTGTGTATAATATTGAGGAACAAGTTTTATCGAAAAAACTAGCCCTAAACCTCTTTCATGCTCATTTAAAATTCGAAGGGATAATTTATATACATTTCTATATCATTTAATTTCCTATTGTACCTAGCATTTTCATGGAGAAGTCAATGACTCAAGAACAGGTATAGTTAGGTACACCTCATTCGAAATCATATTATTTTTCTCTGAAACATACAAAGGTGAAACTGAATATAGGGTGTTCCGTTTAAAAAAACAAAACTACGATATGTCACACATTTTTGTGTCACCCTGTAGACTCCATGATAATTTCCGTCTGCAGACTTAATCAATATACATATACTGTAGAAATTCTCGAGAAAATCAATAGTTCGGTATACAGGGACCGTGTCGTATGAGGTGCCTCACCCTGTACATAAGTCATTGTGATTAAGATTATAGTTAGTAAAGACACGCTTGAAGACGCTATTTCATTGCGAAACACATGTTGCGTTTTTGTGAAACTGTTTACTGTTAAATTTGAAAGTGTTTATTTGATTGTTTCCTTGAATTGTAATTTCATGTGAAACTACAGTGCCAATGTTGACAATGTCAAATGACGATGAATATCACAATAATTATCAATAAATTTTCTGAAAAAACATTGTATTTCAAAATTGATGAAAATCGTTTTGAGAGACACTTTTTGTCTTCGACAATTGTCCAATATAGTTCGACGTTTCAGAACTCGAAGCGAGTTGCAACAATCATTTTATACGGTGGTCAATTTCATTGACCGCTTCTATCTCTCTATGTCAGAACTTCTTGACTTCAGTTTTTTCCTGCGGCCGTTTATCTCTGCCCCACGTATTCTTGGCACGTCACTGAGTAAGAGTTACGAGAATAGCGTATTATCTAACGTTGATAACATTGTTCTAGTCTTGGAAAACACATGTGCTTGCTATCGTTCCATCCTGAAGCTGTCCCTCGGATCACATTCTCTGTTTCCGTATAATTTGTACGGGGTGGGTGAAGCTTTTCATCTTGTGACGGGGTAGATAAAAAGACGGCCAGAGTTTCATATGAATTATATATCATTCTCAGATACTATATAACAAATTTACGGTTGACTGTTGGAATAATTGTTGAAAGGAATCTGTTTAAAAAAATCTGTTTAAAATCTCTTTTTCCGTTAACCAGCTGTCGCATTCTACGAACGACAACCCTCAGAAGTCGAAACATGTGCGAGCTAAGGATTAACGAGGTCCTGCCTTTTAACGTGTGATCATAATGTATTTTTTTAAGAAGCAAGTGTGCTTTACACCACACGACTGAAGTGGACTTTTTTTACCTCCCCCCTTCATTTTTTGAACGGGTCAACTCAAATTGATTGATAAAACTTTCCATTTGGGAGAAAAAAATTAAATGTGAAGGGAGATCTTGTGACACATCTTTATGAAGCTCCTGACAAATACTTCACGACCCTAGAACATAATGTCAATATCTTCAACAACTACAAAATGACAAAACTTTCAATAATTGCCTGAATACGTTGACATTTAACTATATAATATGAGGTAATAAGATTGAGGTCAGTTCAGAAGATGATCAAAATGGTTGCCTTGAACTTCTTAACATATGAACAGCCTATCCGATATTTCAAGCTGAACATTTCCGAACACAGTTAATATCTCTACAAATATTCATTATTCTCTGCTGTATATCCAATATTGAATCAGGTTCAGTTTTGTACACCTTTTGCTTCGAATAGCCCTATGAAAAGTCCAAAGGTATCAGATCTGGCGAGCCGGCTGGTCATTCTATAGGGCCTCGACGGCCAATGCAATGACCGGGAAAAGTAGTATACCAATAGTTTCTCACTTGTTTGGATTCATGTGCTCCATCTTGTTGGAATACAATATCCATATCGGATTCATTAGGATTCGCTTCAACGATTTCAGAGGGTCAACAGTAGCTTCCAGCATATTCAAATACAGTTCCCCTATTGAATTTCGATCAATAAATAGAGGTCCTACAATATGGTTTCCCAATATTCCTGCCCACACATTAATTTTTTCTGGATATTGGGTATGTGTTTCTCGGAAAACGTGAGGGTTGGTGTCACTCCGATAACGGTAATTTTGTCTGTGAACATTTGCGTTGAGAAAAAATTAACATTCGTCACTAAAACAAATATTGTGAAGATAGGTAGAATGCCTTGAAATGGTTTCCGTCATGATTTCACAGAATTCTGTTCTTCGATCAGGGTCATCAATTCATCATCAAAGCTCTAATCAAACACCAGTTTGAGTAGAGCCTTGACGATGATAGCACGACCAGCTGTCGAAAGCGCTCGCGTATAATAAATAAGAGTTATAAAGCTTCAAATCCTTTTTGTAACATATATCAATATATGATTCCCAGGAAAAATAAAAAAACACGTCAACCATAGTATTTAGGGGGACACATTTTGACATATTCATATTTGATGTTACTTCCCCAATTGCTTCCCAATTTTTCTAAATGGATCACCCTATATTGTTACGCATCATCAGATGCTCCATGATGAACATATTTCAACAAAGTATAAAACATAATGTCTGAAGCTTATGGTTCGGGAGCTACAAATCATTTGAGTTGAAAACTCAAACTCAAGTGCAACACTTTTCATGGCTCTCTATTTGTATCTAATAGAATACACTCCCACTTCCACTATAAATAGGGTTAGCACCAGTTCACACCTGAAGTGGGGTGGGACAAGTACTTTCTTTTACTCAACCTACTGAATCTAATTATTACAGAGCAAATTTATATGTTATGAAAGACTACAGTAAACTTGAATTGTCTCTAGAGTTTCGATATACAATAACAACACACCTGATGAAAGACATCTTTTCAATTTGAATTTGAAGGAAGGAATGGACAGATTTTTCAAAGTATTTAGGATTTTATTATATTGCCTAGTAATGTTATGCAAAAAAGGCGATAGAAACTGACTCGTTGAATGCTGTCCTCTAGATTTGAATCGTACGTTCAACTGGTGAACATCAGTCCAGAAGGTTATTTTTTCATAATGATATGGCTTCTTTGTTTGCATAATCTTATGGAACAATGTGCAGGTATGAATAATTTGTCTACAATAAATATTGAGTTAATCGATATCCCTCAGCGGCCTGGATACGTGATCACGTCTTTTCAGACCTTGAATCAAACGCACATATGAGAGAAGAGTCTAATATAAAAACAAGATTTTCCAAATTGTCGAACACACAAGGGTATTTACTTCGATATGGATGTCCCAGAAATTGTGGCATCGATTGCGTGCCTTTTTTCAACCAAACAAAACAAAATTGAAATGGATTTAGAGGGATTCATATTGAGATGGGATTGGAAAGATACCGTGATGATGAATTCCATATCTGAATTCAATTGGAAGTTAGCTAACGGAAGATTTTTTCCTGAATAGAAAATACAATTCTGTGTATCTGTGACAGAAACTGAACATGATACAATTTGGGAACTATTATGTATAGATGGTGAATAGAACAGGTCCCAATATAGAGCCTTGTGGGACTCCATTTTAGGTTTTGAATTAATTCTATGCCAGAGATTTCAGTTTCACATTTCATTCTGTTGATTAACATGCTCATCAACTTTTTGAATCCACGTGTGAACATTCTCCACTTTGGCTTTACTGAAAACCGAATATAAGGCATAGGGTTGGGTTTCCAACTGAAGTTGAGTAATGATGTGATTGTTCTGGTGTTAGTTAATAAGAACCGCACTTGCCCATGTGACTCTTAGATATAAGAAACCCCCGAATAAATGCTCAATTCAAATATTACGGTTTTTCTTGCATATCTAACGAATCGAAAACAGAAGATAGTATCAAATGAAAGAAACTCTGACTACGTTGAAATTGAAGCGGGAGTACCACAAGGAAGTATTCTCGGTCCACTATTTTTCATTATTTTTACCGCTGATATTCTAAAATCTATAACCGCTTGCAATGTTCAGGCATATGCCGATGATACGCAGTTATTAATTAGTTTTTCTAAAGAAAACCTGAATGATGCACAGAATTTGCTGGATGATTATCTTGAACTTATATTTGACAAAAGTGCCTCTCATAACTTGAAATTAAATTCGTCCAAGTCAAAAATATTAGTTTTCTCACCAAAAACTCAATACGATTTTGTACATACAAATTTGGCAGTTGTTATCAATGATGTACCGTTAATAGCCGTTGAATCGGCGAAAAGCTTGGATTTAATAACAACGATCTCCGTTTCAAATCTCATGTAAATAGTGTTCTTAAAAAAACTTTCACTTCACTGAAAACTCTTTACAGCAACCGATTTATTCTCAATGTAAATTTGCGCAAGACTCTGTGTGAAACCCAGTTTACGTATTGTGATTTTTTGTATAGTCCTTGTCTTGATAATGAATTTAAATATAAGAATCAAAAGGTTCAGAATTTTCGCGTACGATTTATTTACGGATTACGTCGGTATGATCACGTATCTCAAAAATTAAGAGAGTTAGAATGGCTCAATATGGAAAATCGTAGACGACTTCATCTATCCATGTATGTTTATAAAATGATGAGAAGTGAAAATGATATTAATCGAAGGAGATTTCTTCCTAGATCTCATACACATTCTATTAATGTAAGGGACAAGGGCTTACTCACGATGCCACATCATTCGACAGCTACTTTCCAAAAGGGAGCTTTACCTATACTGCTATTAAAAATTTCAATTCTATCCCTATTCAGTACAGGGACTCAAATTTGAGAGCATTTAAAAAGTTTATGAAAGAATCTTTACTATCTGCACAGTGAATAATGTAGGTAAATGTTGGTCGAACAAACTCAGTAATGTCTGATTTTTTAGTTAGTATATTTTTAATTTTGTAATTTATAGGGCCATATGGTATTATCAACTTCAGATCAGCATCAGGGGGTTAGATGTAAGAGTAGTCGAAGGCTAAATCTCGCCTCGTGAAGTTCAAGCAAGAAAGAGATTTTCTTGTATTGTTTCTTCGAATTATGTGATAATTTGTAATCTCTACATGATAAACACGATATTATTATCATTATCAATATAATTTTCATTGACTATCTCGATAACATCACTAACATCATTTTCCTTTCGTTACAGCTGCATCAAGCCGAACAACATCTCATAATTCTCATGCTTCGTTCCTACTATTCTGCTGTATCCGCCTGTTTATGTTTTTGAGATAAATCTACCATCGTTGATGACGATGAAAAATGCTTCGGCAAGCCAAAGACTTTGAATGTGAGTTCAACTCTGAATGTGAGTAATACTCTATTAATTCGCTGCTTTGAACATTCCCTATGTATATTTGAGTTTCCATAAGTTTTTGGCGATGTAGTTTCATATGGCACTAATTGGTTTTTTGTAAACTATATTTTTTCTCCGGCGAAAATGAAATGAGACCAAATCAATATTAGTCATGATGGAAAAACAAAATAACTTCCTTTGAATATTTAAACAAGTGATGCGAATATTGTGAACTTGTAGAAAATTGTGTTTCAAATGGCCAAATCAAACGATATGGGTGAAAATGGTGAGAACTGATAATGTAATGTTGAACCATATTATTTTCAGTTGTTACTGAGAAATCTGACGAATCCTTTTTTCTGTTTCAAATCTAGAAATATTTGTCGACGTATTGAATACCAAATATAATAAATTTGATATTGGAAACCTCCTCAGTTTCAGGGAAGTGAAAAACCTGAAAAACAGGAAAAATGATGATTTTCTTAAAATCAACTCCTGGAAATACTATCATTGGTGTAACACCTGGATGGCAAGAAGATTTATCAACTTCTGGCAGAATCTTCCAGGATTGGCTCACTCCAAGGCGATTATTCACCCTTTGAAGCTTGATACCAAACAGTTGTTGGACTACAGTAGCGATTAACTACGTTGTCTAACAGGCCTTCTTACAGGCCACTGTCACTTGAATCATCATATGCAAAGACTAGGACTGTCGGAAGACAGTGTGTGTCGCCTCTGTTTGGAAAATGATGGAACAGCAGAGCATATACTTTGTGCCTGCCCCGCTGGGGACCGAATCAGGTTCTTAGAGTTCGGCAGAGCCGTACTCTCACCATCTAACCTGAAAGACCACTCACCATACAAACTAATCGGCTTCGTTGAGAAGCTGGGTTTATTTGGCCGAGTGTAGATAGGTGTGAGCCAAAATAAATCCTTGCGGGTTACGGTGGAGGGTCGAATAGACCCACTCACTTTGGATCTAACCTAACCTAACCTATATCATTGGTGAGTTGAATTTTCTGGACACAATGAGTTGGATCACATCAAATCATTTTTGAGATTCCAATATCAAATGAAATGGAATGTCAAACTATTGATATTCTGATGAATTATGAACTATTCCAAATCCGGTTACTCAGACTTAAAATCTTGCTGGAATGACAGTGAAAATATGTAGATGAAGCGTAATCCTGTGTATATTGCTATTTTTTCTGAAAAATGAATAAATAATAATGAAATTTGAGCGTTCTTACGAAAAATACCCATAGAGCATAGAAAGAGTCCACGAAGTATGGAAAAAATACTCTAATTTTGACAAAAATATGGGTATTGCTACCAGAAGGAAAATCGTATGAACTATTGGACTGGTCCCATTTCATTTCGCTCTCGTATTCTCGAACTTTGTACATATCTACATCCTTCAATGTTCAAAACAATCATATTACTAGTCGTCATCCTCCTGAAAGGAAATAAGTGTATTGTATAAATTTCTACATAGAATAAGAGATATTTCGAAAGTATATTAGCTTAGATCTCGCCTATGAATTCAGTTACGAGAACCTGTTGATATTCTTTTAAATTTTTGTATCTTTCGGTTTTCGAATTTTTCAAAAACTAAAAAATTACTCCAATCACTTCCAAAGGAAGTAGAAAGTCATCTTGTCTATCATTAATTCATCCCTGAAATGAATTTCAGAATTTTGCTCATCAGGAATTGGAATAGAGTTCACAACCGGGTTAATCTCAATATTAGCTCCTCCATTCTAAGCACTGTCAAATCTGGCTATTCAAAAGGCATTACTAGAATACTTTATTTGATAAAATTAGTAATATTCTTTGAAAGGATCCTATTTAGGTATTTCACTAAATATAATACCAAGGAATATGTAAGCCACAGTTTGTACATATTCCCGAGATCTAAGCTTAAAGTTTTGAGCACTGATTGTATTTTGTAAATTTAATGTCATATTTGTAACCAGTTGTCATAAAAATTGCTAGGTTATTCTTTTATGAAATACTAACAATGTCTCATCATCTGTATGATATTTAGTGGTTGAAAAAAAATATATATATATTTTAAAATTGAGTGAAAATGACTTTGGCCGGCAAGATTTATTCAAAATGTTCCTATGGTAGTTAGAATAATCATTGTAACGTTATAGGGCTGTGAATGAGATGAAAATTGTTTCAGTTGAATATAGTTTACCTCATGAAATGATGCAATGAATCGCTTTGAGAAAATTGAAAACTGTATTGTTGACATAACCAGTCATATTTTAAGAATTGAGAAAACCATATATGTGGAGCTTTTATTGACTTCTTCGTTGGATGAATAGGATTCACTTAATATCTGGAAAACACCTGTTCCACGATGTATCGTACAAATCCTTTCTCAGTCAAACCGGCTACTCTTCGATCTCAAGAATCCAGTGGTCAAGTGAAATGTTCTTCACTGGGTATATGTGTTGGAATTCATCTATATAGAATCTGGTGAATCTGGTGGCCACTTCACTCTAGTAAATTTCTTCGTTTTGTTTAATTTGAAAATTGCCAAACCACAATAGTGGAGTGATATGCTACTGATATCCTTCATATTGGAATCTTAGAATTTTTCAGTTGTGGAAATTACTGTCCGAATATGAACTGATGATGAATTATGGCATTTTCTCGATCTTCAAATTGAAATTACAATATACAAATATGAGTTTGGAGTAATGCTCATCCATGTCAGCAACAACAAAACATTTCACCTGATGCCGTTTTGTTTGGGCAACGAATGAGAAATAATATCTGAAAAGTATAGTTTGAACCATATTATAATCAGAAAAGAAGATCAAAATAATAAAAAAATGTTGTATATTACTTTCTGATTGATGAAGATCTATGGTAATTTCACAAACTACACCTTACGATTTGATCTTCACATACTCCATATATCAAGACATGTTTTGATATCACATTAACTTTTCCATAGAAAATGACAGCGAAATAAAGTTTGTGAAGATTCAATCATAAGGTGTTGTTCATGTAGTTGTATATAACTGTGACTCTGAAATTCTCTTGAAATATTTTTTATTCAATACAAATTATATTGTGATGAATTTTATTTTATATTGTATCACATACACAATTTTATTTATTTCTATTGTATTCGTCAATATACTTGGTACTATCAAGTGCACTTGAAATACGGAAGATTAGTTTCAAAAAATTAGTATCAGAAAGTGGATCTGTTTAAAATTTTTCGTTTTGCACGAAAACTCAGCTAAAAAATTCATTTTGCCAATGAGTTATTCTGAAACGGTTGTTTTCTCTTCCCAAGTTTCGAAAAAAAATTTTCTGATATATCCAAAGATAGGATTGAAAAACCATGTTCAAATAAAAGTTTTTTTCCGAAAACTTCATCTGGACTCATTGTTGTTGACTGAAAGTTTTTCAGATAAAGTTAATAGATATAATTTTCTGATTGATTCGGCCGTTACTCTATGAAGATCCATAGTAATTTCAAAAACTCCACAAACTTTGTGTAGATCATATCGTAAGGTGTAATTTTTGAAATTAATAGATATAACACATGCAATGTCTCAAAAACTGCCAGATATAATGGAAAGATGAATAACACCTTTGTTTCATGATCAAATTCTATACAAAAATGTTCATTCTCCAGAAATATCAGGCTTTGTATTCATGAAAAAAAATTCCATTACAACGAATTTATTCGAAATAAACATAGATGTGGAGTACCGAAAGATTTTTCAATCTCAACGTGATTGCTTTCATAATTGTACTCCAGAATATTTTGAATTACTTTGAATGCAAGTGATAGTTTTCCTATACTCTTCTGAATATTATGACGGAAAATCATTTAGATGGTTCATTGAGCTGTTTCAGAACTTGAATATACTGTAGAGGACCATTTTTCTTGATATTTCCATTGCTACCGATATATTATATCATTGTCTAATCTAGATATTTAGATAATTAATTAATCACAAAATGGGCCTTGTGCACTTGGGAGTTCATGTTTGATTATGGAAAAAAACAATGATGAGAAAATGCAAACCAACAAATGAACATTTTCTTCTTGGCTGATCTCTCATATAACATAAATCACATAAAAAGTACTTCGTACACTTCACAATTATGGTAATGAAGATTTTTATAGGAAACATTTTTATTATAAATTGAGAACGCAAAGTTTTGAACTCGGTGACTTCTAAAAAAAACGGAGAACCGTTCTTCTACAGAATATCATGATGAAAACAAAAAGGCATTTCAATTGCTTCCCATTTTAAAAAGAAGAAGTCAATTATTTTGACACCAATCACCAATTTAATGAAAGGTTTTCACCGATAAAGGTACAGGTACAGGTACAGGTACGACATATTCTCCAAGTTCTACGATGCTGAATAGACAACTTCTCAGTTGTGTTACTTTAGAAAAGGTTACTTTGATCAGCTGCATTGTAGCCAAATTACAAACTCGATAACTGAATCTACCGCCACACTACAACGAGAATAAACACTGCCGATTGAAAGAATGACGTTACTGATACCCAGACCAATCACATCAAGACATTACACCCCGCTGAAGGTGTGCACATAGTAGTAATACACTGCGGAACTTTGAACGCGTTTTCCTACACTATGTCATTTTTTCGGTGAACACCACATTAAGATATTTTCTTGATGTACAAGATTTCATCATAACTACATCATTCACGAAGTTAGTTTTGTAGACGATTAATGTAACAAAATTGGGGTGATTATTCATTTCGTCGTGCTATTAGTAGTTTTGGAGATATTATTAGAAAAAAATTGGATATCGAATAACAAAAATTTCCACACTAGAAATATTCAGATTGTGTGTTTCATGAAAGTCTAGTAAAGAAATAGCTGGCTGCAATATTACGACTAGATGTTACTTTTTTATGTATGATTGTCTGGAAAGAATATATAATATAACATAGTCCATATTTGCTAACATTATAAAAAATCATCCTGATTTTGCCACGATGAAAAGTAGCAAGAATATTTTCAGGCGTCTTCATATCATTAGATAGTTTTTAATAAATATTTTTGATAGAAGAACAGTTTTTGAATCCAAGATCTTGCTGGTCCAACGTCATATTTTATGTATGAAAAATCCCTGTGATCACGAAATATGTTTGGCAGACGCCAAGAATTGTTAATTATTAGTAATTACTATAAATGTGTAAAAATATGGAAGTTTATTTTGTCCGAAAACTGGTGTAGTTAATTGATTAGTCAGGCTGATAGATTGGATATAGTATAAAAACCAGCAAAAATCGTCCATGAAATTTTGGAGAAAATGGGGTGTTTTATTGAATGAAGAATCTGTTAACGGAATTTGTTTTGTGTAGCGGGGCGCTTTATGTCCACGTTTTTTTCACAATAGTACTAGTATTTTTCGTTCGTTATTGTTTTAAGCTTATTTAAAAAAATATTTTCAACTTTCTAGTTCGATGTTCCTTAAAAGTGAGATTTTTAGTTTTTTTTACTGTATATATTTATATGAAAATCAATTTCACAAAAGTCATTCAGGAAAGGAATTCACCTCCTTTGCATATCAGTCACTTTTCAGAAATTGAAGATTTATCCCATTTTACTGTTCCATTTTCTGTACGATATTTGGTTAGGAAAGATCCCAGTAGAACATTCTCAAATGAATTATCTAAAAATAATGGTAAACTCCATATTCTATCCCGAAAAAATCAAAATCATGAATTTTTGACAGTTATCAAATGAACCCCTAATTATTCAGCACCATTTGCGATCTACTTTGGCTCATGTTATATTTTCCAAAATATCTCTTATGTATCATCAACATCATAACAATTTCGTGATAATTCCGCCATTATCTTCATACGTGAAGTGAAGGGTCCTCCGAAATGTTTTATAGTTTCTACTATCATTGCTGGTTTTCATACTATATGCTTATACTCCTATCGATATCGAATGTAAATATATAAACTGTATAATTGCTGTTTAATATCATAATGTTTACCGTGTCAACTGGAATATTATGCATTTTGAATTCGCATGATGTTTCACTTGTCAAAGAAATCTCAATTTTGAATAACACTTAATGTACTTTATTTGAATAATAAAGAATCCAAATTATATATTCCGTTTTTAACTTTCAGCTTCACGCTTTCAGCTTCCAAGCATTTTTTGAGTATCACAATGTGATATTTGATAGTAATACCCGATCCCAGACCATCCTTAAGAGAATATAACACTGATGTTGACCCGACGTGTTGTATTTCTTATATTTGATGTTGGGTAAACCATCCATAACATCTCATGGAACAAATTCAGTATTATAGCAGCCCCCAAGTCATCGTTAGCACCAATAAAATTGCTCAGTTGCGACGACACCTACGAAATCCTTTTACAGCTATCACAAGCTGATGAGAACCTACTGCTAATTAGATTTCCAGAACATACATAGAAACACTATAGAACCAAGAATTTCACTAGTTCGGACTTCCATTGTCTACTATATAAAATGACTTGAAATCGCTGAAACAACTAAAAAAGAAGAATTAAAAATGAATAGCTGAAAATAAGAATTATATTAACCAAAATAAACCTGAAATGAAATAATAGTGAAATAAAATACAAGTAAAAATAGAACAATTTAATAAATAAAAATAAAGAAATGTACACTTTCCGTAGCAGCCTCACAAAATCCAGGCCACCAAACGCGGACTGCGATTCCAAGAATTGCATTTACCGGATACCCTGTGAGTGCAGAAAATCCTATATTGGTGAAACTAAGAGGCCATTGAATGTTCGCATTGCTGAGCACAAGAAACACACACAGCGAGGGGAAACCAGTAAATCAGGAATAGCAGACCATGTTTGGACCCATCAACACAACATCGAGTGGTCCCAAGCTGAGATCTTGCACAGAGAGGAACATTGGTTTAGCAGAAAATTCAAGGAAGCCGCATACATGTTGTCCAACAACGTATTCAGCCAAGCCAGCGTAGAAATACGCAACATATGGAAACCCATCATCAAGCGAAAAATGGCCAACTCCCGCCAAAACGGTCATCTCCCACGGAACCAGTGAAGCGGAAAATGGAAAGCGGGGGTAAGTGAAAGTACTCGAACGACCTATAAATAGTCATCTCTCGGAGGAATCAGTCCAGTCATCACCCGAAGACGATTGTAGATACTAACAATCGAAGCGTCGTGAACTAACGTGACTTGGAATCTCTCCACTTTTTATTTTCATTTTCTTTTATCATTTCTTCATTTTTATTTTTATTTATTCAATTGTTTCATTTTTACTCGTATTTTATTTCACTACTATTTCATTTCAGGTTCATTTTGGTTAATATAATTCTTATTTTCAGCTATTCATTTTTAATTCTTCCTTTTTAGTTGTTTCAGGGATTTCTAATCATTTTAAATAGTAGACAATGGAAGTCCGAACTAGTGAAATTCATCATGAAACATTGTCAATCACCTTCAAACAAACTATAAAACCAAATTGATCTACTTTTTCAAAACCGATAACTCCTTATCTGAATCTTATGGAGTGAGGTAAACATAAAGAAAATTCACCTCTTGTGTGATGAAACGAGTTCGATTGTTACATGTTTGTCTATTGTTAAAAGCCGTGAGTGCAATACTCGTAAAGGATGTTTGATAACCTTTGTATAATATGATATAAAGAAATTAATTTTCACTAAGAGAACAAACTGATACGAAATTTTCAGGAAAATGATGTGTAATAGGTCTGGAAACATGACGGGTCCTAATAATTGTGAATACTGAAAAAACATCGATGATCACCACTGCT
The DNA here is from genome assembly GCF_000500325.1 of Leptinotarsa decemlineata. Lineage (NCBI taxonomy): Eukaryota > Metazoa > Arthropoda > Insecta > Coleoptera > Chrysomelidae > Leptinotarsa > Leptinotarsa decemlineata. The sequence goes on from NW_019289447.1 coordinate 698,761, forward strand.
GTTATTTTTGAATACGTTCAGTACAACTATTTTCTAGCAAACTTAGAAATGCTTTCAATTCCCAATAATGAACAGGAAGTATGTATTCCTTATACTCTGTGATGAAGGATTGCTATTGAATTTGAAATGTATACACTGGTTCATATATATCATCCTCATAAAATACAATTGGGTTATTATTGTTCTATGAAATGGAAAAACCAGTGCAATCAGACTCTCAAGTTGAGCTTTCTAACCGAGAGATATTCAAGATCGCTTCCTAACCTTCCCGTCAAAGGAAGAGAAGGTTGAGAAGCGAGAATAATTCTAACTGTGCGACTTGCTGAGATCGAGAAAAATCAAACTTGACCCTAGCAATGCCTCAATTTCACCCTTGCGTCTTGATTACTTTCAAGTTAGTTTCTAAAACATATGTGGTATGAGTTAATTTGTCATTAACTCATACCGAAGAGACGTAATATATTTCTCATTACTCAAAGTGCTCATTTGAAAGCAGAAATTAGGGGAATTGACATTTATAATAGGAGATTTTTGGGATTTACTGAAGCGCGGCAGATTAATATACAGGGGGATACCTTGTAACCGGTTAAGTACCTCCACCACATATGAGCCCCATATATAAGGCCGCCTGTGAAGGATAAAGGATCAGATTTGTAAAAAAAAATTGATCATCAGAAATTCTCGAGCGCATCAGATTAAGGTAGGGTGAGTTAATTACCTGATAAAAAGTGTATATGCCAGTAATCTGACAATTTGAGAGTGACGTAAAGAAAGAAGAGGGAAGCAAAGTTGTAAAAATAAACTTCATCTCGACATTCTCGAGCGTAGCAATTTTTTTTTATTTTGACGAAAATAATTCAAGGATATCGAAAAATATATAATCTGACGATTTCCGCAAGCCGAAAGAGCAAAAATTCTTCGAGAAAGTTTAATGCGTGCAGCTGCATGATGCCTTTATTTCCCTCTCCGCGTTTCTATTCTTTTTTACTTTTTCTCTATCAATTACTCTCTCATTCCGTCCCCACTCTGAATTCTGTTGCCATGACGCCATCACAACTGATCACAGAGACACGTTCGTGATGAAGATGAAGATGATGAATAATTATTGAATTGATTGATGGATGTAGCCGTTACTACGTGGTAGGAAATCATAATGAAGAAAAGAGAAATGTTTTTTACCACTTTTATTTGTAACTAACGTTACTGCAGTTTCATCCTATAAGGACATTTTGAAACTTATACAATAAACGAAACTGCAGTAACGTTAGTTACAAATAAAAGTACCGCGTAGTAATGGCTACATCCATCGATTTATTCTTATATACATTGAACTATACTATCTGTGTTTCTATATTCAAATGCATCCAAATCTTATTCACTGGTATCTCTTTTTTGCATTGTTCACCATTGCTACTGGAATCACTACACTGGAAAAAGTCTGCGTTGTTATCACACTCGTTATTACTATTAGTACTTGTCCAAGGACGCCACATTTTAAACAGATACACATTTTAAGTAATTATAACTGCACAAATGTCGAATTTCAACACTCAAATCACGATCAGTTCCTGAACTAAACACGACGGCGATAACCATCCCCACATTCCGCGATTTCTATTCGTCACCGTAACATGACTTCTTATTTAATTTTACGACTCTTCAGCCAATCATAAAACTCGGTTAGTAAAAATCATCCACCACGAACTGCCAAGTCTATAGTCCAAATGGACTAGTTCGGCTTTCTATNGCCAAGTCTATAGTCCAAATGGACTAGTTCGGCTTTCTATATACTTCGACTATACTAAAGTGAGTATCACCAAAATAATCGTAGTGACAAAAAATATCCCTCTACGAAGAACAATGAAGAAGTAGCATCAAGTGTCAAATATTTTCCAATCTGGCACAATTATTTTTGTCGTTGGGTGTTTGGGAACGATGGTGTATGTTTTCTCACGGGCCGCGCCACATGACTCACAGACAATGAATATATAAAATAATCGTGAGTGGGCGTCTGTGTGTGTGTTCTCTTTGACCAAGCCCAGCAAAAAACCATAACAACTCCGCGGACGGTCTCTTTCCATTCAAACTCTATATATTTATTCGGAGACGGTATTGGTAATGGGCGACACAAGT
>NW_019289448.1:0-38923 GCF_000500325.1 Leptinotarsa decemlineata
GTAACTGAATCTTCTGTAAAAATCAAAGGAAAAGTATATAATTTATTGAGTAACCTTGCTACCTTTATATCACGATAGCATTATTTGCGATTTCTAGGGATATGCACGAGCAACAAAATCGTTGTTTTGGCAACTAATTAGCAACTATTTAGCTACAAATTGATATATTTTTTTGCAATTATGCTGGATTCGCCATGCTAGCCTGATAGGGCTCAAAAATGCTCTACATCCTAGAAAAAGAAGTACTTTAACTTTGACCACCTTACAGCTGTCAGGGGTAGGCACAGTCTTTGCCTTACATAATCGAAGTAACGAACCTTATCACATCAGTCAACACAAAAGTCAACTAATCAACTACGCAACACTATCTGATCGGCTAAAGACAAGAGAGAGTATCTGACATCTGCCAGGATTCCTTGTTCCTGTGGCTCAGTTTACACCGAAACTACCAAACGCAGCAATAACATCAGAAAATAAGAACAAAGGCGTAGCTGCCGCCTCATGTAACCCGATAACTCCGCGAATTGTAGTAGAAACAAATCACATAATAAAATATGAAGAAACTGATGTCCTGTCTAATTCAAGACCTTACCACACACATCTTCCTAGAGAGGAAATTGAGATCTATAAGCATTCCAATAATTTCAAAAGAAGATGGTATACGGGTCAACGAAACATGGGTTCCAGTAACTACTAAAGAAGGTCAAAAATGGGGTAGAATACAACTCCCATCGAGATTTCTCCAGCAGCATACCTATCAACAACGAAGGCCAATCACAATAACCGACTAATAGTGCCAAACCTATGAGAATGACCCAATAGAAGTGCGTACCAATCAGAAGCCCCCGCCATCACCTAAACCGCTATCCCCACCAGCCCATAATATTATAAATATGAGTGAAAACGTAGCTCACCAGTCAGTCGCTGCTGAAATTTACAGATATTACCTTTGTCCGCACAGTCAACACACATATCACTGATGTCTGCCGCAGTAGTAGACGAAATGCTTGGTACTTTAGGCTTCATTCGACCACGGCCTACCAGCCAGTATTTTGTTCTCTTTACTGATGAACTGAAAAGCAAGAATGGATTGTCTCCATAGTGAGTACCAAAAATTTCACTCATGACAGGCAACAAAAAACTACTGGGTGTGCTAGAAAGTTATTATCAATTTAATATTATTGATTCAGGTTTTGTGTCAACCAGATGCCTTTTTGATACAAACAGGCAAAAAAAAATCGAGGCTCATAAAGATCAACGAGGTCTTACATTTTGAGAAGCGATTCCTAGCAAAGGGATGGACTTGAGTACCGATCGCACGTTGTAGAATCGATGAAACTCGCGACATATCTGCTCAGAGCAAAGTGAACGCGAGTTACACATCAAACCGTTTTCAGTGGATTGGGCATTTAACACCTTACTCCACCAAGCTCGTAATGGTATCAGAAAATGGGCCAAAATTTTTACAGTTAACGACATTTCCGGATAGATTTCAATCAAGGTTGCCATTATTGAATACTGCTAATTGGAGCCCGAATCGGTTAGGCTTGAGTGAAAATGATAAATGAGAAATTAATTTTCTCATCAACCTTCGAAATTCGTTAGTGACAGAAATTGACATCTGCTATCGTGATTAAATTCCTGTGAACTCACGAGGCGACCATTGAAATTTCATTCGAAAATGAATCCCATTTGATTGAGTTTAACATTCTTTAACAGTTTTTCACGCTTCAGAAACCAGCTTTATCGATTGTTCTGATTCCTGATCGTATATAATTCTAATTAAATTAATAGTTAACGTAATTGATATGTTTTGTGTATATCCACCACTTGGTTCAAATAACCTTTCGATCTACAAAACAGCTCAAAATTAGAATAGAGAGAATTGTTTTCTTTCACAAACTTTGAATTTTTATTGTGAGAGAATACCAAATCATACTTGTTTTGGATAAATAATTTTCCTCACTGAAAAAAGTTTCTCTCCTACTTTAAAAATTGCCTACCAATAGTTCAATTGATATAATCTTAATATGACAGATATTTTGAAAAGATATTTTTTCTGACTCAGACGTCAACGTGTTGATTTTTTCGACAGTTGCCATTTAGGAAAGTGATTTTTCGCACCGACTAGTTCATTTTCAGGATTACTCGTAGTTTAAGAAAAAGCTGAATATTGTCATCATAGTACTCAAAAAACTAATGAGATTTTGATGTGATCAGATTATGAAAAAAATTCTAAAGTGTACAAATAAACAACCAAGAGTACTCAAAATTATTGCAATTAAGATATTACTGCAACAACAATAAAATTGGAAGGAAAAAACAGGAAGAAAAAAATATAGAAAAATATTTAAAACTACAAATTGGTAAATGAATGTATCTACTAAATATATGATTAACACAATAGTATATCAAGCATAAATATAAATGGTTATGAACCACCATTCTTATTGACAATGGGTGTACATTAGATTTTGTTCAAGTATTTCCGTTTCAATGCTCTTTTGAATTTTTTCAAAGACATCAGTTTAAATTCATCAGAGATTGGGTTGTACACTAGTGTGATCTGGTACGAATTTTTTTTTTAATAATTCTGTACGGTGTATATCAAATCAAATCAAATCACTTTATTCATTATATAGAACTTACAAAGTTATAGGATAGGTCAAAAAGCATTTGTACATATACATAAAAATAATACTTAGAGTAAAATTAAACCAAACATACTTGAAAGAATGTCATATGCATACAAAACATATCAACTTCATTCAACTGCAGCTTCATTACATTGATGTGATAGATAAATAAAATTACGGAAGATTGAGAAATTCATCTATAGTATAAAAATTATGTTCTAATAAAAACCTTTTAGGGATGGTATTGAATCGGTGGTATCGGTAATTTTCAATGTGTCGGGCAGTTTGTTATAAAGTTTTAGTCCCAAGTAAGAAGGTGAGTTAGCGGTTATATTATATTTGACGGGATTTATGTAAAAATCATTGCAATTTCTTGTATTTACATTATGGTAAGATGAAATGCGATCATATTTCGACCTATTGGTGTGAATGAATACACACATTTTAAAAATGAAAATATCCGGAAAAGCTAGAATTTTCAAATGTTTGTATAAATCTCTGCAGAAGGTTCTCTGATTAACGCCTGCTAAAATCCCTATAATTTTTTTTTAGGCAATAAATACATTTGGAGCCAATGAAGAGCTTCCCCAAAGACAAATGCCATATCTGATTCTAGAATCTATATGTGCATAGTAATAATTTACTAACTATTCAGTGGTTAATATTGGCTTAAGATTTCGTATTAGATACGAAACAGAACCTAGTTTCGATATCAGTTTATTGCAATTATCTAGCGTGAGTCCCAAAAATTTACATTCATCGGATAAAGAAAGTGTGTTTTCATTCTCATTAATTCTCATTTCTAGATTTGAACAGATTTTTTGCCTGTGATGAAACCGTACTAATAAAGTTTTTCGAGAATTGAAATGAAGTGAGTTGGCGGCGCATGATAAAACCAAATGATATGACACCGTGTTACAATTTTTTTTCAAAATTGTGTCGTCTTTGTCCGAAATTAGAAGTGATGTGTCATCTGCATACATAACGCACGTATTCTCAGCAACCGCGGTCCCAACATCATTACAATATAATATAAATAATAGCGGTCCTAGCACTGATCCTTGAGGTCCAATGGTCAAAAGTTGTGTATTTAAAATACATTTATGATGACTATTTTCAGATCTATGATTCACCGAAATAAACTGATTTCTCTATCCAGTCAAGGGCATTTCCTCTTATTCCATATGAATATAGTTTATTTAATAATATCGTGTGGTCGACGCAGTCAAATGCCCTACTGAGATCACAACATATTTCAGCAGCAGGGTATAGGGGGTGTTAGTCTTCCCCTGTAACGAATGTTAATATTGTGAACATCTGAACGCTATGACAATTTTTAATAAATATTTGGGAGCTTTTTCAGTAATAATTTTATGATAAAGACAAGCAGAATGTAATGATTGCCGTTTTGCCATATTGAGCCAACCAACAAATTTTATGAGTTGATTGCTACAATGAATATAATTTTTTGAAGGTAATACAAATTATGAAATAATGAAACAACAACAAAAATAATGAGTCAGGGTACCATTGGAAGCAGAATTGAACGCCAATCAAAATGACGAGCCAGTCTAACCCCCTTTCGTAATGTGTATAGAGTTTTACTAGATAGACTGGAAAGTTCATAGGCTAACACGCAGATGGTGATACTAGTAATAACCTACAAGAAACACGTGAACAAATTTCCCAGCTGTCGGACTATTTCTTTGTGGAAAACATTTTGAGTGAAGTTACTTTCAGTCATTTTAAGAAAATTTTTGTATATCAATAAAACATTGCTTACTGGCGAAAAAATACTGTTTAAACCAAGGCTTCATAAACATTATTCGAACTCTGCTCCCGTATAATCAACCGTTGAGAAGTGGTTTGTTGAGTTCAAACTCTGTTACCGACGAAAACATAAATAAAGTCCACAATGATTTTGGATGACCGCCAAAGTGAAGTTGATCGAGATAGCAGAGGCTCTAAAGATATGGAAGGAACGAACGAAGCATGAAGCATGGCTCCATCATTTCACACCAGAATCAAAATGATCGTCATGTGAGTGAACTGAACGTGGTGAACCGACTCCAAAGCGTGCAAAGACGAAACAGTCGACTGACAAGGTTTTGGTATCAATATTTTGGGATGTGCATGGTATAATATCCGTTATTGGAGCGATTGAAGGAAGAAATCGCGGAAAAACGACCCCATTTGAAAAAAAAGGGGTTCAATCAAGAAAATGCACCCTGTCACAAATCAATGAAAGAAATGACAAAATTGCATGAATTTGGCTTCAAACTCCTTCCGCATTCACCGTATTCTCCAGATTTGATCCTCAGCGACTTTTTCCGCTCTCAGACCCCAAGAGAATACTGGCTGAAAAGAAATTTAGTGCCGATCTAGACTCCTGAATTTGAATTCAAATGCTTCATTGTTCTGAAGAAATGTTGAGGAATCCTGGAAAACGACGAAAAAACTACATTCTGGAAGTTTTGTTGTACATCCATAAAAATAAAGAATTTTTCGAATAAAACCAATCTTTCCATGAATATAATACCCGCATGAAAACATATTCTCACATACCCCAAACACGTTTATCTCTATTTCTGTACTCGTTTGAGATTTTGGGGGTGAGATTATATAATGCACTTTCGGAGTTTTTCAAAATTCTACAACAACTTTTTGAAATTAGCTCCTATATAATCAATGCTGCTTTGTTCAGTTGTTTCAATAAATCTTGTTATTATTATTATGTATCGTTTATTTAGCACAAGCTAATGCAGTTACAATATTAGTCTTAATCTAGGTTAAAATTTTAAATGTCACAATTAAAATTTAAAATTTAAAATCATGTACATTGAAACATATAAATAAAAACAGCACAATAAATAAAATAAAAAGAAGAAAAAAAACTGTATTAGCAGGTTCCTATACTAAACACTTTGTAGGTCTAAAAGGTGCACTTTTAATTTTCTTTTAAATATATTTAGAGAGGTAGCATTCTTAATATCCTCCGGTAGTTCGTTGAATGCTTGAACTCCTTTAATGAAAACTGTATTATTTGAATTGACATTACTAGTCTGACGTATATGAAAGTTATTGCGACTTCTTGTATTGTATTCATGATATTCAAAGTTATACTTTAATTTGTCACGTAGATATACAGGAACATCACCAGTTTTAATTTTAAAAATAAATATTAATGCTAAATAACGAAAGTAATTTTTTACTGATAACCATTTTAATGTATTCAACATTAATGTTATATGTGTTCTTCTATCACAAGATAATATTACTCTCATTCCTCTATTTTGAAGTTTCTGAAGTCTTCTAATTTCATTTTGGTTTAGTAAGTACAAGATGGTTCCACAATAAGTAAAATGAGGTAAAAATCAAGCTATTATACAAAAGTAAAAGCGGCCATTGGTTTAAGTGCTTAGATTGCCTACTTAAGTAATTAATTTTGAATGCTATTGTTTTAATAATATATGAAGCATGTTCCTTAAAAAACATTCTATTATCTACAATTACACCCAAATATTTAATTTTTCTTACTAACTCAATTTTATCATTTGATATTTAAATATTGTAATTATATTTTTTGAAGTCATGGTACTGCTTGTCATTTCCTATAATCATGAATTTTGTTTTATTTTTATTAATTTTTAACGAGTTGAAGCAGCACCAGTCATATACAGATTTTAGTGTCTCATTTATTACATTAATTATATCAAGCAGATCATTTGATGCATAATATATTAAAGTATCATCTGCAAACAGATGAACAAAGCATCTATCAATTATAAATGAAATATCATCGATATACAATAAAAATAGAAGAGGACCTATCACGCTACCTTGCAGTACACCACACTCGTTTATAATTTCTGAAGATAAAATGTTATATAATTTTAATTTCTGTTTTCTATTATCTAAATATTCCATCATCCATTTTAAAGCATCATCAATAATACCAAAGCTTTCTAGTTTTCTAATAAGTAAAGAGCGGTTAACAGTTTCAAATGCCCTCTGAAGATCTAAAAAAACAGCACCTGTGATTAATTTATTATTTTGGTTTAGTTTCCACTCATCTAAAATATACTGCAGTGCTGTTTCGCAACTGTGTTTGCCCCTAAATCCTGACTGTACACTATTTAACAAACTATTTTCTTCTAAATATTCAACAAGTTGCCTATAGACTACTTTTTCCAATACTTTCTCAATAGTACAGAGCATATTGATTGGTCTAAGATCAGATGCCTTATTCGAATTAGCAACTTTATCAATTGGTGTTATAGTTGAAATTTTTAAGATTGATGGAATGGTACTGGTTTCTATAGAAGTATTTGACATTAATTAAGGGCATTGCAACATTATCAAAACAATTTTTTAAAAATTGAAATGTGTCTGTTTTATAGTTGTATTTTATATATGTATCTGATATGTACTGACTTGTCCAATTGCTTCTTTTAGGCTCATTCCAGTAGATCAATAGAATATTATTATCATTCATTATTATTATTACAGAAATCACATCATTTCAATTGGACCATTCCGCATAGAAAACTACGATAACGGGAAAAAACTGAAACGAATTCTCCACCGAGGATAAGCCTAAATTTGTTTTTCTTTTACATCTGAAGAAACTTTTATGGAAATCAAATTCCCCCTTCAAGTAATTGAGATTATGTAAAATTTTCAGAATTCATTATAACCACTTCAGCGTGAACTAAATCCCACTTTAAAATTTACGTATACATCCGCAGAATTCAATTAGAAGTTCATTGGGCAAGAGGATACAAATCCATAAATCCAGATTAAACAAGAATTATTTCGGAATCTTCATTAATGGAGGGCAATAATTGATAAATCGTTCAGAATGTTCCGCTCACCTAATGCCTCTGAGTGGCCAAAATTAATTAACTCGGGACTTTGGGTAATGGTTCTGAATTCGGGTTCAACCTGCACGGTATGGATAATTGAAACTTTTTGATTGAATGCGATTATACTTCATACATGAAAATATTGAGAAATATATTGAGGAACAAATAAATGCCAAGAATATAAAAGTAAAAAAACTGAAAACTCAAACTACAAGGAAGGATAATCAATCATTTATGGTGGGGGTAGAACCTCAATTCAAACAATTAGTATGTGAAGAAAAATTCTGGCCAAACAAAATCACATTTGAAAGATTTAACTTCGAACGAAGACAAAATTTCTTAGATAACAACAAGAGGTAGACCCAAGATGAAAAAAGTCCTGGTCGGCAACAGTCTTTTTTATAAGTGAAACTGGAGTAATCACGTCTGCATCATCAAATCCAGGAAGAATGAAAAAATGTCTTAACTTTCATGCACATTAATATACAGGGAGGCTAAGCAAAAAAATGTTTTGATCTAGACATCATATTACAAAAAGAAGATGTAAGTATCTTGTGTGTCACCGAACACTGGCTCCATACTATCAACATTCAAGCAACTGTAATTCCTAATTTTCAACTATTGTCTCATTTCTCAAGAACAACAAGAGAAAACGGGGGTGTCTGTTTATTTTGTAGAAATAATATCATCACAGAGCTAAACATTGAGCACATAAACGTAAATACTTGGTGCATTGAAGACGTATTTGAAATATGCGGTGGAAAATTACCTAGCCAAATATCACCGGGTTGTTTTTATATTTTCTCTGTATACAGGGCTTTTCATGATGAGCGTTAATTAGCCTTTTCTGGCAAACTATTCAACGGATCAACCTGAAAATTCCACAGTATGCATAAGTCAATATGACCTAAATATGCACAATATGCTGTGTGAAATGAATAGGCTACAAAAGGAATTAAACAACTCAAACTACACACAAAGTCACAATTCCTTTAAAAAAGAATATCACATCAAAATACTTGCAACAAAAGAATAATGCCCGTCTTGAAAATAGCTCTAATATCATGAAAGAAAGCTGGAAAATAATAAGTGAAAATCATAACAAAATACATCAACCCTCATCAAACATAATAAAAACTGTTAATAATAAAAAACCTACCTATTGATACTTGCAACAAAAGAATAATGCCCGTCTTGAAAATAGCTCTAATATCATGAAAGAAAGCTGGAAAATAATAACTGAAAACCATAACAAAATACATCAACCCTTATCTAACATAATAAAAACTGTTAATAATAAAAACCTACCTATTGAAAATATGGCAAATTTAATCAATGAATATTCTATAGAAAAGAATCAAAATAATAATGCAATTCACAACTATCATATGGAAATCAATAAATTTCACATGAGCTTCTTTCTTCCTCCAACAACACCAACAGAGGTAATCACTATAATAAAAAAAACACATCAAAACCAGCGGAAGGTATCGACGAGGTAAGTGGCAAAGTCATAAAATGTGTTGCTGGATACATCGCTGACCTTGTCCTATTTAATCAACGAATCCTTCACTGCAGGTGAGTTCCCAAATATTAAGGAATCCAAAGGAATACCAGTCTTTAAAAATAAAGGATCGGCAAGTGACTTGACTAACTATCGTCTGATCTGAATGCCAAGTCACATCGCTGAAATATTTGAGTCAGCATATTCCGAACGATTGAATAACTATCTTGAACGATTTCATCTACTACCAGAAATTCAAAATGGGTTCAGAAAAACTAAGCCTACCACCAGGGCTATTGGAGATGGATTGGATTTTATTTACAAGGCACTCAACGAAAAACAAAACACTATTGGTGTTTTTTATGATCTAAGTTGTTCATTTGACTTAGTAGATCACAAACTACTACTCATGAAAATGGAAGGTGTGGGGATTCGAGGTAAACCACATAACTGGGCAGAATCATATCTTTCAAATCGATCTCAAACGATTATTATTAATAATGAACGGTCCAAGTAAATGAAAACCTCTAGAGGAGTGCTCCAGGGTTCGGTACTCGGGCCTCTGTTTTTTATCATTTCTATCAGTGATATTAACAGAACATGTGGTACTCCTGATAGAATCATAGAATATACAGATGACACAAATTTTATACTAACACATCCTCAGTATGAACAACTCATTGAGACCTGCAACAAAGCATCCACTGAAATTAGTAAATACTGTCAAGAAAATGGCCTAACATTGAATGCAGAAAAGACGAGATATATGCGATTTCTACCAAAAAATATGACATTTGATTCCAATCCTCATTTACATATTGACAACAAATCTATTGAAGTCGCTGATAAAATGAAATTCCTGGGGGTAACATTAGATCCAAAGTTCACTTGGGAAACGCACGTGAACACAGTAATCACAAAACTAAGTTCTCTGTGTTATGTAATCCGAAATATAAGAGACACAGTATCACCCCATGTATTAAAGCTTGTATATTATGGATTGGTGCAGTCAACTATTCAATATTGCTTAATATTTTGGGGTTCATCAACACATATCAATAGAGTTTTTACAGTCCAGAAACGAATATTACGAGCCATGCACAAAATAACCCCAACATCATCGTGTAAAGGGGTTTTTAAAAAAGAAAATATTCTAACACTACCAAGTTTATATATTCTGCAACTTATAATGTATGTCAAAGAAAATAATCAAAAATTCAAAAAAACGCTGATTTACACTCTTATAATACACGAAACGAATTGAACATTCACCAACCTTTTTCACGCTTAGAAATTGCACAACATGCTCCCAAACACATAGGAGTTAAATGCTATAACAAGTTCGGTGACATATTGGATACAGACAAAACTCTAGAGTCAAAAACATTTTAAACTTTGAAAACAAACTCAAAACATTTTTATCAAGTCATGCTTTTTATGACATAAATGATTTTTTAAATTTTTGATGTAATGCACATTGAATGTATTAGTGCAAGTATAGTGTAAGTCTCGAATTATCTTAAAGTGCACCCTTTGTATTTTAAACTATTTGACTAGTCTGATAAATTTATGTAATTTTAATCATGTGGATTTCACGATGAATAAAATTAATGGTAATGGTAATGGTACAGCAAAATGAGTGTAAGAAATTTCTAAAACGCTAACGAATTATTAAAGAGCTCATTAGGAATTTTATTATCTATATGAGGATGAGAACTGAAAGGGAAAATTTAATAATATAAGACAAAATAGTTACCGCCAATTCCTAAAAAATATAAAAGTTTAAATGTTACAAAAACACTATATGTAAACAAAAGTATATCATTTTCGTATTGAACTAGATATTCAAGAATTCAATAATGAAAAACAAATAAAAAATCGTGCAAGCCCGAAATGTGTTATGTTTATTTGAAGTCAAACTCGCAAACAATTGTTCGAAACCATCAATAGTAAATCCACTACAAACATGCTTCGACATATCACAACTGCAAGTATCAACGAAGTTAGCGTAATAAGAAGGTAAACTACAGTGGGCAATGAAATTGAGCACCACCACCGTCCACAGATTCCAGAGCATACACCAGAAACGTTAGAAGGGGCAGAATAAAAAAACATATTATGGGAAGAACATAAACTAGTGAAGAAAAACCTCAAAAATGCTATAAAAAGGCCAGAGCAAATTGTTGGAGAACTCTATGTAATGAAGTAGACGGTGACATCTGGAGAGATGGATACAAAATAGTCATGAAAAAAAGGATGGCTTCCCTCCCAGAAGTTTTGGAAGGTGCAGCGATATTACTGTCATTGCGTGGCTTCTTTAACCTTCTTGGGGTTCCCTCTGTGGAGGTGCACAAGTAAGAGAGCTTTCCTGCAGGATCAGCCAGTTCCTTCCCTTTATTCAAGGCGGAGCTCTTGGAGCCCGCCGCAGGAAGTGCCCTTGTTGTTGGAGGTGATCTGCTAAGTCCAGCCTAACTCCAAGCGGTAGATTGGGGTGGACATTTCTGTTCATCCCCAGCCACCACCTTAGATTAAGGTGAGCACTTCTGTCCAGCCTGGGGATTGATTTTTGTTTCATTCATGTTTGTTCTCACTGGGCTCTGGCAGAGCCCCGCATTACCAGATGTAGGCTGATTACAATGAGGTTTCGCCCAGTTCCACAAGGGGATCGTTCGTGACCGCATATCACCCTGCGGCCATTCAGCTATCGGCACGATTCCTTACACCTTAGCTTCGGTAGGCTGTCCACGATGGCAAAGGCTTTTAGGGAGTTTTACTTCCCCTCACCCTACTTATTTCTGCCACTGATTGGAGAAGGTAAAGTAAACTTTGAGAGGTACAGTAAAAGACTAGAATTCACAACGAAAGAACTTAACGAAGTATGCGAAAAACTCAAAACCAATGAAGCTTCTGAACCCGGAGAAACCTTGACAAAAATATAAAACATGTAGCTAAAGTGAGGTCTAACTATGTTCTAGCAGCATATTATGGGTTGGCATCCAGAAAATACTTTCCAAAAGCATAAAAACCTGCAAAACTAGTCCTGCTACGGAAAGGAGACAAACCACTAGAAGATCCATCATCCTTCAGGCCAATTTACCTTCTTGACGTAGAGGGTGAACTATATGAATATGTGATACTTATCCATCTCAACGAAGAAATGCAAAGACAGGAGAATTATCATCCAGACAGTCTGGATTCAGAAAAGGTGGGTGGGTGCCATTATAGAAGTCCAGAAATTAGCCAGAGGAGCTTCAAATTTTGAACACGCACACAAATGACTTTGTGTAATTATGACAAAAGATGTCAAGAATGCTTTCAATCATGCATCCTACCAACTTAACTTAAATGTATTGCACAGGCGAAGAATAGACAATTAACAAATAGACCTCATAAAGTCATACTTGTCAGAAAATGATATTCGTTCAGAAGCGGAAGGTGAAACGCAAGCGGTGCAAATAAATAGCGGGGTCCCGCAGGGTTCTGTACTGAGCACAACTCTGTCCTATATGCCGATTTCCCACGGATGGAACTTCCAGAGTTGATCATAATTGTAAGATTTGCTGACGATGTAGCTACGTTAGTCACCGCGAAAAACGAGAGTAGCGAAGTGGATGCAAGAAAACCTGCTAGAACTAGCCCCTCAGAAAACTGAATCAGTACTATTATTGACAACGAAAAGGAAAAGACCTCCATCCACGTCAATATTGAAAACACGTTTTCCATACCAAACGGGGCTGTGAAATATCTAGGAATATGGGTAGACACTAGGTTTACTGTTAAGGAATAAAACCGTCAAGAAAGCAGAAAATATAATGACCACCCTCTCCTGTCTCTTGTCGAACGTGGGGGATCCTTGAGCATCGAAAAGTACTCTCTATGTAAGTATAGTTCACTCAAAGTTGCTATACAGTGCCCTGGCGTGAAGAAACGTCTTTTAAAATAAAAATTTGACGCTCAAACTTGCAAGCAGGGTTTTCCCGATAAAACTGTTAGTAAGAGAAGAAACAGAAACTCACCTTGGTATATCGAATCAGTTTGCTAGAGAAGGCTGTTAACTAGATGGAAAGCTGAATGGGATAATGCAGTATATGGACGCTGGACTAAACGTCTTATTTCGAATATCCAGAAGTGAATTTCCTCACTCAGGCTCAAGGTATGAATGACTAACAGCCAAATAAATAGCCTAAATGCAGCACCCAAGAATAAGAGGCCAGTAACAAAATCAACTAATCAAGACACTGGTTACTACAGTTTAGGAAAGTGACAACAAATAAGGCTGTATAAGAGATATCGGATCGTTTATTAGTGAAATGAATAGGACAGTACCTGACGATAATTAAACTTGGTATTTGGTGGCTGATGACATGGTTTAGGCAAACCAAAATGGGCTTTGGAATGATGCTACATTCCAGCAAAATGGGACACTTCCTCATCACGACGGGCTGGTTGAGAGTTATACAAATCGGGTGATAGGCAGACTTGGTTCTTCAGAATGGCCCACTAGATAACCTGATAAAACACCATTAGCTTGTTCTTGTGTGGATTCGTGAAATATTCCAGAATTCATGGATATAATAGGAGGTTTAACAAAGGAGTCCATAAACAGATTCATTCATTGTTAGAAAGTGGATGGCAAACATTCTAATAATGCATTGGGATGAACCGAAACAAGTTTTGTATAAAATTTTTATTGACATTATGATATTCATCTTTGATTTTCAAAGTATTAAACATAATATCAAACTGTTAATTACTCGGAAAAAGCCAGACCGGTTTCGAGAAATAAACCATTGTGGAATGAAGAAATGATGATACAATATTGTTTTTATTATGAAAGAGCACCAAAAATGATAAATGTTCACGTAAATTTTGTACAACTTTGACATTCCGTTCCATTACAAAGATCAACACTGTATACGCACTGATTTTCAATTTGCCAATATAGTTTTCAATGCAAAGTTCTCTTCATGATCGAGATGAATTGAACTCACCTGAATTTTGTTGCACGAATTGCGTTTTCCCTGAAACTCATTTCATCGCACATCCATTGACCAACCCGTTCTTGACACAACGTGATGGATTACAACGTTTAATTTGTGGACGCCAAAATGAACCTCAAATAACCCGATTCTTCAATCACCGTCACTGGAAAACCTGCTTAATCACATATGTGAACATTTCTCTTTTCCTTCGTAATTATTTTTCAGAAGGGAAGGCGGATTATATGAAAAAAAGTAATGAATCCCTCAAACGTATATTTGTTGACATTACGAAGAAGTGAAATGCCTTTCAGCTTCTGTATTTTACTGAAAATATTTATGGGCTATACAGGGTGTAACTGAATAAGTGTAAAACATTTAAGAGGGTGATTCTTCATCGAAATTCTACGTGTTTCGGGATTTTGTTAAAATATGTACCGGAACCGAAATAATGAATTCATTCCATTCCGTTCCTGCTCCACGACAACGCCTGTCAGCACGTTTCAGTAATCACCGTTCGAAAACTGAACGAAATGAGCATCCAAGTTCTACTTCACCAACCATACACCCCAGACCTCTCGCCAACCGACTACCATATTTTCAAGAATTTCGATAACTTTCTCAACGGTAGAACCTTCGCCAATCAGAAACAGGCAAAAACGGCCTTCGTCGACTTCATCGAATCCCGAGCACAATTTTATGCTGATTAATGGTATTGATCGACTCGTGTTACATTGGCCAAAAGTGCACTGATTCAAATGGTGCTCATTCTCTCCTAAATTGATGGACTCAAAAAGGATTCATCGTCCCGTACATACATCCCGTAGGTACATCCCGTCCCGTACATATGCAAATGAAGTAGATCACTGTTCACACAACAATTAAATATTACTTACTCTCTTTCTCCGTTGAGTGTTTTAGCCCATTTTCGAGTTTAATGAGTCCGCTGAAATAAATTCATATGCAGAGGGCTTGAACGTAATCCGAGGATTCCGCAAACCGCATGGAACTGTCCAAAATGGGAAAACGGAATAAAGTATGGCATTCGTGCGTGGAGGAGAAAGTTGGCGAAGACTGAATGATACATTTTAATGTTTCCGAAAAGGATTTTCCTCTGAATTGGGCGGAAAGCGACTCTCTTGTTTGGCAGAGAGGAATCAAAAAGATGGAAACATAAACTTAGTATGTTCTTCGAAGAACACTGATTTAATATTCCAAGACAAACAATAGAAAAGACGTGTTCACTTCTGAGATGAAAAACTTGCTCGTACTAACAGAGACCGAAACGGTGTTTCAAAAATATCGAATCCAGTGGAAAGAAATATATGACAAATCACGACATGTTCAAATGATACTTGCCGGTTTCTTATTTATATTCCGTTATTTGTAAATAGGAAATAATTTTCTCAATATTTATTTATTTATTTCTTACACTATTTTACAGGATGAACCCAATTACAGAATAGGGAGTAACAGTGGCATTTACAAATATGTACTTACATAATATAATTTGTGAATCTATATAAAAAAAATTGAAAACGGAACTGTCAGTTATCTAAGAAACGTCTTTTGATTTGTATAATCTGACAGTTGAATATATCTAGGACATGGTTAACAGAATTAGGGGTATCGCACATTGTATAAATTGGAGATTTTTTCTTTATATTTGTACGCGGAGTGTTGAGATAAAATGTGACACTATTCCTAGATGACCGTCTAGGAACCCAAAAATTCAACATAGGTAACAGTTGAGAGCAGGTAATGATATTGTTTATGACCTTGAATAAAAAAAGAAATGAATAATATTTACGCCTCACCTCGAAACTATAAAAATTGTGAGTTTCAATTCCACGTATTCCTACAGTAGGATACGTGCCTTCAAGTTTAAAGGACATATATTTTAGGAAGCGCCTTTGTAGGGCTTCTACTTAATTTATTTGAACCTGATAGTAGGGACTCCACAAGACAGATGCATATTCCAGCCTAGATCGAACAAAAGTTAAATAAAGTAATTTCAATGTTGAAGTTGAAGGTCATGAAGTCTTTTGTATTTCTAACTAAGAATTCATACATGCGATAAGCTGCTGTTAGAGTAGTGTCAATATGTTTATTGAAAGAGAGGGATGAATCAAAAGTAACACCTAAAGCAGTGAGTGTGTCAGGACGCTCCAGAACTTGATTGTTCATGACGTAGTTGTGTAAATTCAAGTTCGTCTTCAGTGAGTAAGACATTAAATTAAATTTGGATATGTTGAGAGATAGATTATTTTTCCGACATCATATAGCAACGCGATTTAAATTCAGGGCGAGACGTTCGCAATCATTAGAACATGTTATATTGTGATGAGTTTCAAGTCATTTGAGTATAAAAGGAAATTGACATCAATCTCAGCTTTGATATCATTAATGAACATATTGAACAGTAGGAGTCCTAGATTTTATCCTTGTGGTACACCAGATGTAGCTATATATTCGATAGACTTGAGGCCATTGGATGTACTGTTTACTGTAGTAAAAATACGATTTGAAGAGGGTAATTAATTCATTGGATGATAACTCAAAAGTAGAAAGCTTGTTGAGCAGGATACTATGTCCAAGTCTGTCGAACTCTTTAGAAAAATCAGTCAGTCTGAGACTGACAATCAATACCCCCCCACAATATATTGAGTGATTGTTACAAGGTTGGTTGTGGGTGAACGTCCTTTCATGAAACCGTGTTGATTGGGGCTAATAATGTTGCTGACATGACAATATATTGTCTTCTCAAGAATCAACTCAAACACTTTACAAAAGTTGCATATGACAGAATTTGGTCTATAATTTTTTATCTCACTTTTATCTCCTTTTTTGAAAATTGGGTAGACTTTCGACATTTTCCATATTGATGGTACAGATGATTTCAGGCATATATTAATTAGAGTTGTTAGTAGTTCAACCAGGGCTGAGGCACAATATTTAATGATGAATGCTGTAGTATGAACAGGTCCCACAGTAAATTCAGGCTTTAATTTTTTAGGGTATGATAAACATCTTCAATACTGAAGTTTTTGATTACTAATCTGGAAATATCACTACTGTTGTTCGCATGGTCACTTGATGTTGACACTATATAGGAACCACTGAAGAAATCTGCAAAACCATCAAGAATGGCTTCAATATGAGATATTGCCCAATACATAGCTTTGAAAATTACAGTACCTTCCAAAACAACGGTCTTGAAACTCCATCAACAACACATCTAGAAAAAAATATGCCTTTTGTGCTTTTCCACCTGAATTATCATCAACCGTTCCAGAAAATAGAATCCAGCAATGCTCTCGAATGTCATTCATTCATTTCTATGTTGTTCCCTTCAAAATAGTCACCTTCAGATATAATACACTTGTATCAGCGTTTTTTCCAGTTATCGAAGCAGATTTGGTATGCACTTTTTGGTAGTTCTTCGAGCTCTCTCAGGGATTCGGTTTTTGTGGTGGTTGAGGCATGATTACGGAGTTGTTTTTGGCAGGTGAATTATAGTGATGCAAAAGCCATGAATTGTTTTTCCACATTACTGGCCTTAACAGTGAAGGAGAGAGCAGTGAGCAGTGAGTGATTTGACGAATTTCCATAACAACTTTCAGAAAAAATACCTCGCTGGAAAAATTGAGAAAATTAAATTTTCCACTTATTCATAAACAATCAAACAAGACAAATTATTATGTTCCATGACTCTGGATGAATCAGGCTGCATTTGACCTATGGCATGGGTTATGTTAGCTTTCAGAAACCGTTGTGGTCTGCGGCTCATTCGTATTCACCTGCGGCTGACTCAAGAAAACCCCACAAAGAAGTCTAACGAAGTCAAATCGCACCATCTCGGTGGTCAGTTCACATAATCTCCACGTGGGATGACCATGCCCTCGAATCGCTCATACAAAACGTCCAAAAAAAGTTGGGAGTCATCAGCCAACGTCGTTCTCAAAGAAATATCGACTGATGACGCCGCCAGCACAATATCCACACCAAATAGTGACTTTTTCGGAATGCATTGGACACTTTTGGATCTCATGTAGATTGGTATCATCTCAAATTTGACAATTTCGTTTGTTCACGTATCTATCCGTCCAGAAATGGCCCTCATCGGTGAAGATGATTTTTCGATGAAAATTAGGGCGAGATACTACCTGCTCCAGAGCCCATTGAGTGAACACACGTCGTTGTCTATGGTTGTTCACCTTCAGTTCTTGCGTCAGTTGAATATTGTACGGCTACAGGCTAGAATCACGATGCAAAATTTGCCAAGACCCTATAGAAGAGGCTGATAACCTCCCAAAAAATGAAACTCCCGAGAAATTGTCTCTGGTCTGAATTATAAGCCAAACTGACGTGGATGGTGATAAAGCTGCTGACTCTCTTGCAAGATTAGGCGCTGTAAGTGGTTTCATCGAATCAAAACCTATCACTGGTGTCGTTTCAGGCTATGTCCAATCAACACTGAATACCTAGAGTTCAAGAGGCATTTGGAGCTTCTGGCAGAATCTACCAAGATTGACCCATTCCAAGGTATTTGGTACACTTCAGCAGGTATGACCTACATCCAGGATAGGTTTACTCACAGGTCACTATCATCTGAGTCTTCATTTGAGACTTGGGCTATCAAAAGACAGTACATACCGTTTATGTTTGAAAGATAGTCAAACACTGCACATACTTTATAACTGCTTCGCCGTGGATCAAATCACATTTAAGTGTTCAGCACTTTCGCCACAAGATGAAAGATCATCATGTTATGATTGGAAGGTGGTCGAGTTTGAGTTGATTTAGGCCATGATAGACCTCCTCGTGTTGCAGCGGTTAAATGGACCGCCTCGCTTTAGACATGACCTAACCTGGTATCCTCTGATAATGCCAATGGAGTAACCAATCATATTCAGCTAAAACCTTAAGATTTCCAATGGACTATATAGGTGAGGTGACCTGAGCTGTTAAAATCCTTCCCGGCCTCTTCTAAATATCCAGACTCAAAAGTTGTTATCGTGGTTTTATCAAACAGACGCACCTCATTTGTTCAAATTTTAAAGCACAATTTCCCCGAATATCACTTTAATTCAGCCTGTCTCGGCAAGGGCTTTATAGGAGCGACCCTTGAAATCCCAGGATAAGCCCTCCTGAAATAATATGACACATTCATGCCAGAGAAGTGAAATTGTTGCCGCGTTCCGACAAAGTTTTATTCGAAATTAATGAAATAACATGTCGGGGACAGAATGAAAATGTCTGTACTGTACGAGTTCGTATCTTCAAAAAGAGAAGGTTATTTGAGAGCAGAGTGTTGCTGTTAACTCGGCTCATTCTGCATGTTTCTAGTTCAGAGAATTGTATATGAAGTGGCGGACTAATTGGAACTTTATGCCCCGGTGAGTCTTACAGCATGACTTCCAACTATTGTCACTTTTCCTATGGTTGGACTAATTGGTATATTATGAATGAAACCGGGTCGTGTGGAATGCACACGAAACACCATTATTAAATAAGAACAAAGGGCTTTGAAAATAATAAGATAAAGAGATTTGAAATCGCTGAAAGAAATTAAAAAAGATTAACCGAAAAATAACAATTTTATTAAACAAAAAACTGAAATTACAAAGAAATAACATACAAGCAACAACCAAAAAAATAAAAAAATTGAAAAGTTAATACAACCTGAAAATAAAAAAACTTAAAAAATACTATTAACAAGAAATTAAACTAGAAATTGAAAGATTCCAAACCAAGTTACGTCACGACGTTTCGATTGTTGGTATCCACAATCGTCTTCGGGTGATAACTGGACCTATTCCTCCGAGATTTGACCATTTATAGGTCTTTCGAGTGCTTTCATCTATCCCCTCTTCCCTCTCTCCGCTTTATTGGTTTTGGCGAGAGATGACCGTTTGGCGGAGGTTGGTCGTTTTCCACTTGATAAAAGGTTTCCATAGGTTACGTATCTCTACGCTAGCTTGGCTAAATGCATTGTTGAACAACATATACGTGGCACCTTTGAATTTTTTTCTAAACCAGTGTTCCTCCTTGTGGATGATTTCAGCTTGAGCCCACTTGATGTTATGTTGATGAGTCCAAACATGCTCTGCTATTCCGGATTTGCTGGTTCCTCCTCGCTGTGTGTGTTTCCTGTGCTCATCAATGCGAACTTTCAATGACCTCTTAGTTTCACCGATGTATGAATCTCCGCACTCGCAGGGTATTCGGTAAATGCAATTCTTGGAATCCCAGTCTGCGTTTGGTGGCCTGGTTTTCGTGAGGCTGCTACGGATAGTGTTCCCAGATCTAAAGTAGTTCCTGATGTTATACTTGGACCCACTCCTTCTTATCCTTTCCGATAATCCTCTGATGTAGGGAAGTACAAATACTGGTTGTGGCGGCTTCTCTTACTTGTGGAGCTCTTGCTATCTTCTAGCTAAAACCTGTTCTACCATCACTCTGGAGTAACCATTCCGTTGAAGGTCATTTATGATGATGCCTAGTTTCCTTTCGAGATCTTCCTTTGTATTACAGAGCCCGAAAGCACGGTCTAGTAGAGTCTTGATGATTCCTCTCTTAGTCGATTGATGGTGGTTGGATTTCTGGTTCAGATACCGTCCTGTGTGAGTGGGTTTTCGATATACAGATGTTTCCCATTCAGTATCGGCCCTCTTGACCAATACGTCCAAGAAAGGCAACTCGTTGTGGACTTCCTTCTCCATTGTGAACGTGATGAAAGGACTCACGTTGTTGATGTGCTTCAGGAAAGTGCCTAGTTCTGCATTCCCATGGTTCCATATTATGAAGGTGTCATCAAAGCTTTCTTCCGGGTTTAATGGCCGTGGTTTGCAGGTTTTATGCCAGACGATTCGTCTACTACTGCAGTATATGCGATGAGGTAATAGTCAAAGTGCTATTATTATTATCAATTCTCAACTCAGAAACTTCAACGCTGGAATTTGTCTTCGGTTCCATATTGTCATAGATGAGCGTAGCTTTGTTCCTCTTGATTGGATTACATGACCATGTTTGTGTATAATTAAAGACAGGTAGCCAGATTTTAAATGTGTTCATTAGTTTCCATTCTGTTTAATTTATTCATGTGCTTCTGAATCTCTATCACCTCTCTATAAATTATCGAATGGTGAAAATGAGTTTCCTTGAGTATTCACAACTTTTTCTTTTCTGTTAAAATCATCTGTATGTTTGTGGATTTCTATTGCCTTCCGTATCAGTCGGCTCTGGTATCCCTGGTTGGGGCAATTAGTTCCGTATTGGTGTTCAAGACAGAACTAGCATGAGCAGAGTTGGTAAGAGGATTATACGTTGGTCACTTCAAGTTCGACGTTGCTAATGAATCACCTCCGATTGAAAATTGTTATATATAGTAAAGAGACAAATCTTCAACCTTCCTTCGATATTCTAGGCTATCAAGGTCGCACGAGATGTTCGCGTCTCCAATCAGGCGGATGGCCCTTTTCTGGATGGAATCCAGCAGCTTCAGGGTATACTTAGGGGCGGACCTCCATACATGAGAACAATATTCCAAAGAAGGCTGATCTGAGCTTTATGAAGCATCAAAAGTTGCTGAGGTGTGTACAGTTTTCTGGTTTAGAACAGTGATCTAAGCTGTTGAGAAGCAGCCTTTGCAATTCCAGTGACATGATTATGCCAAGACATTTTGGTGTCTATTTTAATCCCCTACAAACTTATCGAAGCAGAAAGTGGAATTGTCTGTACTGACATTATTATATCCGGTTCAGAAACATTTATCTTTTTGGAGAAAACCGATGCCTGGGTTTTTGTGGCATTGGATTGAACCTGATTATTTTCACCCCAATTCGAAATCACTTCTAGATCCTCATCAAGATATGCAACCTTCTGCTGCCAGTGAAGCGGACGATGTCGTTGAATCCAAATGGAATGACGAAACAAGTGTGCTGTCATGAGCGAAGCAATACATTTGATTCTTGCTTATTTGCTCATTTGAGATCTTATTTTATTACGTTATGAAAATTTGTGAGTTAGTTTCATAGTTATTCGAATGAACCAAAATTCACCATCTTCTTAAATTTTTTTACGACCTCATTGAAGGAGATATTGAAAAAAACTTTACTGCCAATTCTCAAGCTTCATCTGTTGACTATCACATATTTCCAATCCAACGTGTTGCCTCCGAAAAACCATCAACAATTTCACTATTTTAAGGTCCAGGAAAAAATCTTTCATGGTTCAGACAAACAGAAAAACCAGAAGGAATCACCCTTTTTCACGACATTTTTGCTGATGTATCATTATAATCGTTCAATTAGTAAATTTGAAAACTGTAAAACGGTAATTTTTTTCCTAATTCAACTGACTTTGTATCTTTTGCGGTTTCCGATTTTCTCATGCTGTTTCTCCTTATTTTTGACACATTGTACGTCATATCTTCAGATTATTCGGTGAAACGTCTACGTTCTAAATCAAATGTTTCTTGTCCTTTATTTATTCTGACTGACTTCTACTTTGAAGCATCTCTCAGTGGAAAGACAGATCCAATATGGGAACGGATAACCCTAACGATACTCCTGTCGGTAATAATGTATATGGAATCCATACATCAAAAAGCATAAATCCCGTCGTATATGGAAAAGCCGTCTAGCGCGTAGCGAGATGGGCCAAATACATAAAACGTCACATTACAGAGACATATCGCCGAGAAATGTATGCACATCTGATTTCATGACCTACCTGGATCATCATTAGTCAAATCCTGCAGCGCGAAAGAAGCAAAACATCGCTACATAGAGCAACAACTATACATTGGCGTGCCTGGAAAATGAAACTATTAGGAAATGAATTATTAGTAAAAAAACATGTTTGCAAACTTGCTCTCGAAAAAAAAATACGTCTCAAATTATGTCACACATCACATCACACATCAATTTATTGTATAACGTTATGTTCAGTTTTTGCTCACTATACAGGGTGGTAATTAAGTATGTACCATAAATTCAACAGACGATTCCTTAGGTAATTTTACGACGAAATGTTCATATAAACATGGGTCCGCAAATCCTTCGTTCTCAAGATACAGGGTGTTAAAATGAAAATTAAAAAAAGTTATTCGTAAATATCTTAAATATCCTTTACCTAATTTTTTTTGTAATTCGGTAATGGTATTTATAACATTAAGGAGCTAATGTAGCCCGAACGTGATTCAATTTATTAAGTCCAGTGGCGTCTCGAGCGGAATTTGAACGAATATTTTTGACTTAAAAATGTACGCCACTGACTTTTATTCCTGATTTTTTTTCTCAGGGTTATCAAATCAATTTATATTATATTAGACAATGGAAGTCCAAACTAATGAAATATTAGTGCAATTCGTTAGTCTAGATATCAATGTTATTTAATATTTGTTGTTATTGTTACATAATTAGTAATGAAAAATTGTAAAATAATAATTTCCAGAAGAAACATTTAATTCCCCATATTATTCCTTGTGAGGTCCAGGGATATGCAATTAGATCGACTTTTTTTCCTAAAAAATAAGCAATATACGAAAAAAATTCGAGAGACAAAAAAATTGTATTTCTAATTGCTCAATCTAAATAAATAATAAAAATTGCACAAAATCAGAGGCATACATTTTGAAGTCAAAAATATTCGTTCAAATCCTGCTCGAGATGCCACTGTACTTAATAAATTGAATCACGTTCGGGCTACATTAGCTCCTTAATGTTATAAATACCATTTCCAAATTACAACAAAATTAGGTAAAGGATATTTAAGATATGTACGAATAACTTTTTTTAAATTTTTATTTTAACACCCTGTATCTTGAGAACGAAGGGTTTGCAGATCCATGTTTATATGAACATTTTTTCTTAAAATTACCTAAAGAATCGTCTGTTAAATTTATGGTACATACTTAATTAACACACTGTAGTTTTAGTATGAGGATTTTGAAGAAAAATATGCAGAGTTGATTTTGTTTACATTCTTTTTTTCTTATTCTAATTTTTTTTTATTGGTCATCCGGAATATTAGAAGCTGTATCCAAGTTGAATTTCGTAAATTATTGGTGCTAAGCGCATGTGCGTCACCACGGACATACTGCTGCCGGACTAAGTCATGGCCGGTGAAAAGACCCTTCCTCAAGATGTGCAATAGATATGTAAAAATCTGTTATCAGTCTGTTAGATTATTCGAGGCGTGAACATCCACATTCAGGACCGTATTCAGTTAGTGATGGTGTCAAACTCGTGAAGACACGATATGATTTCTCCCACCGACCATGACTCAGTCCCGTGGCTGTAGTTTTGAAATATTCGTTTTTCATGTACTTTTCCGAAATCTTCGCTTTCCGCTACCGCTATTCGCCGGTGCTCAGCGCTTACGTCATACATTCCACAAATGCTCAACGCTTTCGCTCTCCCAGTTGGATTTGCAGAAGGGATTCCTTAATTCAGATAAGTGAATTTCCAACTTGGTTTCACACTTTATCTTCATACAAATTGCTACACACTATTTACGATTCAAAGCATGAAGTAAATGTTCAGATTTTGCGGGATACGTATGTCCTTGAGCTCTCTCAGTGATTCGGTTTTCATTTTCCTCAATCGTCGTCATGGTAACAGGATAAAGTCGTAAGGGGGCAAATCTGGTACATACGGTGGCTGAGGCATGAATACGGTGTTGTTTTTGGCCAACAAATTACGAGCAAGCAATGACAACTGAGCAGTTGCCTTATCTTATAGTGACGCGGAAAATATGAAATATTTTTCTATAATAACTTCAAGATAATACTCATTTTTGACCGCACGACCATGTCACAAGGGTTCCTGATGCAAAACGCCGCGGTAATAAAAAAAAGCTCCCCTGAACTCCTCCATTGGTATAATTGGATTTTGGTTTCGATGTCGTAACCTGAGCCATGTTCATGCGACGGTTTTTTGGTCAGCTATTTTGGAAAGAACTTCGCTGCCACACGCTTCATGCCCAAAATTTCCGAAAAAAATTGCATGGCATGAGCCAACTAATATGCAAACATCCTCAGCAACTTCCCTAATAGGTATTCGACGATTCTCCATGGCAGTTTTCTTCCTTTTCTCAACGTTTTTATTGGTTGCGATCTTCAGGCCTAAACTGTGAAATGTAAATATTTTTGATTGTACATAAACCTCATATTCGTTCAACTTCACATTTTTTACATATTTTCCACAAAAACTTTCTCCACGCCATACTTTAGTAGTGCCAAACAGTTTTCATCGTTGTAGATACCACCTTTTTCAGTTATATCTGATGACAAGTACTACAGAATATTTATGGTGATACCCGGAAGAAAGTCAAAATATGTGGATCATCAACAACTTTCAAAACTAGACATCGATAAAAAAACTCACCATTTGCACTGAGAACGGTGTAACGAAGAACTAGACGGCCAGAACCCCATCTCTGGAGAACCTCCAAAGGATGATCAAATTTGCCAAGGGGGCACTCTGAAAAAAAATCATTAATTCGTTAATATGTATACAGGGTGGGGCACCCCATACGACACGGTCCTTGTAAACCAAATCATCAACATTTTCGATAATTTCCCAAATTCAATATGTGTACAATGATCAGGGCTGCAGAAGGAAATCATTTTGGAGGCTACAGAGTATCCCAGAAAAGTGTGACATATCAAAGTTTTATTTTTTCAAAAAGAATACCCTGTATTTCGTTACATTTTTGAATAGGTCAGAAAAACATGACCGTTCCCGAGTTATTGAATTTTTTACGAAAATGCTAGGTACACTTAGAAACTTAATAACAAGCATAAAAGATGTTTTGGGTTATTGATTTCGATAAAACCAGTTCAAAAATCATTGTCACTTTTTCATAATCTCGAACAAAGATAACTATGTTATTTCAAATATTAGAATAGCTTGTAAGTTTTTTGGCTGAACAATATAAAATTCAACTATCTTTAATTCAATTTTGGGGTTTCTCACACCTAATCTGAATAGTTTTTCAGATATTGGCTTTTTCATAAAACTAGTAGTTCTTATTTCAATGCATTGTTTGGTTTACAGGGACCCTGTATATTAGGTTGTTTCAAAAGTTGTATCCGTTTTCATTAGTCCACGTTAAACTGTAATATCTCAGTAATGACAGCCACCGTATTCACCGGATTTGACCCCCTCCAATTTATTTCTGTTCCCAGTATTGAAAAGACCCATGAAAGCAGGGCGTTTTGCGACGATTGAGGAGATGAAAAACAAATCGCTAAGAGAATTGGAGGACATACCAATAAGTGCATATCATAATGGCTTTGAGGAAACAAAATAGAAATTGATGAATAAGTGAACATTAATCAAGAAAAATGAAAGATCACAGACAACCTATACCAAGATCCACGCTCTGTTTTAGCTGATGAAGTAAACGACAAAAATAAAATGCAAGCTCCTCGTGAAATTTCCAATTCTCCCATTGAAACAAGAGTAAATGAATTATCATTCTCTCCGCCAAAGAACTGGACACGCAATCTGGGAATTCAATCAATCAAATGGCTGATAGCAAAGTTGATTGATGAAATTGTATCGATTAAAGCTCCAGTCTCAATTGGGGGCTGATACACGACACGATGAAGGTATTTTATAGCCCCATTCAATTAGTTAAAGGTGTGTAGGCGCGAGGCCAACGAGAAGGGTGAAAGAATTGGCAACATCTATAGTCCAGTCAACTAATCCAATATATGAGTAATTAAACACATTGTTGTTTACTTGTTCTTTCGATAATTTGAATATAATTGATGCATTCGAAAGGATACACTTTATTAATAGTTTATTAATACAGAACTTAATATTTTTTCTACTGAAGAATATAATGTACCAGGCTATATCTTTTTCAAAATGTTTAATTTTTAAAAAATTGTGAATGGATTTTATGTGGATTTTTTGATGAAAGGACCTGAAGTGAATCAACTATCGCCACCACACTAATGGGTGTCGATAAATGACTGAGCTGAGTAGAAGAATATGAGCATAACTTTCCTTTTAAAAGCCTTTTTTTGTATTCGAATATTCCAAAAAACTATCAATTTTAGTGCAATATCAAAAATATTGAAAACGTAGTACCAATGATGTAACTAGTTGCAAGTCGAAACCATTATTACCATATTTAAAAAAAATAAACTTGACAAAAGAATTTGATTTGAATAAATACAAGTAAGTTTTCAGATCATGTTTCATTTCTGGGGTGGGGATTTTTTAATTTTCCGTCAACCTACAACTCATACAGTTATACAATCAGGACCGGATTTAGGGGGGAAGGTGGGGCTACTGCCCCGGGGGCGCCACTATTAAGATAAAAAATATAAAAACTTTGACGAGTAAGCAACTTTAACGTTCCTCTTCCCAAACATTTTTTTTTATTTTTACAAACATAATAATATTGTTATCGATATATCAGAAGTTAAAAATTCAACTCCTATAAAAAATTAAGGGGACCATAGTATTTCCTTCTTCTTATACATACAGTGTCACTATTAAAGTCCGCACCATATGGAAAACCTTTTTTTCGAAAAGTTTCAATGAAGTTTAACTTCGGCACTTGTTTGTGCTTTAAATTTAACATAAAATGATGCGGCCAACTGCGACCCACTGACATTCAGTGTTTGTCAAATTCAACTTTTTTTTTGAAAAACATTGAAAAAGTGCATATCTAGATCGAATTTAACAAAAAGTTGTGTCTACGCCAATTTTATATCCATATGCAAAATTTTATGCATTAAATATAAAGTTAACGTTTTGCTTATTTTTGACAGATATTCCCTTTATTTTAAAAAACAAGTTCGGTTAATTGTCATCAATTCATGTATACATAACAAACTCATTATGGGGTTCAACTTTTCTGATACATTTTCACTCATTCGGACATTTTTAGAGAGAAATTAAAAATTTTAACATGACTGGTGCAAAATTTCAATCACTTGGCTATTTTCTTAAACAAACCTTTGATTTCGAAAAAGCAGAGGCAACTAAAAAAAATGCAAATAATTTCGATAGAACTATTATTATTATTATTATAAATTTTATCCGTTATACCGGAAGTTGAGGGCAACTTTCTTATTGCAAATAAAACACCCTGTATTTTATTACATTTTTGAATTTCTCAGCACATTTTAGGCCTACTTTGTATAACAATGCCTATACCCAAATTTGTTAATTTTCGAGATATTACTTTTTTTCTGAAAAATTTGACAGTTACAGCACCACTCCGAAAAAATCATAACTCATAGACAGTAACAGTTGAAAATGTGAAATTTCACAGAATTACACCTTAAGCATCAAGTCATGAACAGGTCTATCGAATTTTCGAAAATAATTTACAGGGTGGTCGAAATTTCCACCTAAAACATAACATCGAGAAAACTAATGAAACACGATTTCCTCAAATGGAAACCATACACTACTCTATTATTTTTGGATACTACGAAAAAAAGGATATCAAATTCATGAAGAATGTCATATACCTAAAATACACCCCTGGCAAGAATTATTCGATTTTGGGAAACATTTGAAATAATAATAATGATAATAATAATATGTCTTTATTAGAACAGCATGAAAAATAATGAAATGTAATAATTTACACATAACTGCTGACATGTAAATCATTCGAAGCAATAAGTACCAAACCACGAAAGATTTAAAAACAAATGAAGTTACAACAAATATGTCAAAATTTGAATATAATTGACGTGTATTTCGTAGTTTTCTATGTGTGCAAAATGTCTCGTTTGGGGTATTCTAATGAAGATTTCCTGAATTTAATAATCATTTATGGTGAATGCAATAAGATAATGGACAGAACTTGTCGTGTTTTTGCAGAAAGATTTCCAAATCTACACAAACCCAATAATAGTTATTCATTGTTTGAATATTAGAATATTCCATATATTTTATTTTGTTGATTATTGATGTTCGTTACCTATGTTATGATATTTATGTTTCAATAATTGTGTGTAAGGCTCATTAGCCTAATTTTATTAAATTGACTACAATTTTATTATGTCACAAACATTTTATATTTGTAATGACGTGAATAAATAAAATATGGTTCAGTTTTCATTTCTATTTATTTTTACTTGTGAAAGGTAGAGGGAATTATAAAATCTATAATGTCCCAAGGGAGTTATGACCCTCTTTATTGATAGCGTAACTATGACGATATAAGCTTATAATATCCCGGTCAGAAATAAAAATATTATGAGAAGACTTCTAAGAAACTGCTGTGATTTCGGCTCTTTTTCGCCTGTCATCAACAAAAAAAACACTCGTAAACAATGAGGACATCGAAATTGTAGTTTTGGCCTACTTGACAGCCTATCCAGAAAATTCGTAGAAAGACGCAGAAAAGTCACTTAGAATTTCATGTTCGTCAATAAACCGGATTTTAATCAAACATAAGTGGCGTCTCCTTCAATATCACCAGGTTCAAAATCTGAAACCTCTCACGACTTACCTGCACGAGTGGAATTCTGCGAATGGTTTCTTATCAAGATACAGGAGGACCCTGAGTTCATGAGGAACATGATATGGACAGATGAAGCCAAATTTGCCAAGAATGGTATGTACAGCCGCCATAATAGTCATCTTTGGGCGGCAGAAAATCCAAGGCTCGTTCACCAGCGCAACTTCGGATTCATGGAGTTTTAATGTTTTTTGCGTTATAAAGGAAGACCGAATTTTATGTTTATATTTTTATGAAGAGAATTTGAATAGCGATAGATATTCGCATATAATTAGAAATGTGATTGGTGGTTCCATAAGGCATGTTTCTGAACAATACCGTTTCAAGTTATAGTATCAAATGGATGGAGCCCCTGTACATAGTACTGATACCGTTGCTGGGTTGTTGAATGGGATATTCGAAGATCAGCGGCTTTGCTACAATGGGCCATTTAAATTTCGTCCTCGCTCTCCACACCTGACGACACTGGATTTCTTCATCTGGGGATATATCAAAGAATATGTTTATGCGGATCCTGTGAGCGATAAAGAAAACATGAAACGAAGGGTTCTGAGAGCTTTCTATAATTTGATTCCTGACTCCTACAAATAGTGGTATGCAAAGAAGAATATATTCTTGTTTATAACAAAACGGCTGTCTTTGAACATCTGTTGAACCTTACGAAATATAAACAAAATAAAATTACTGTATTCGATACCAGTAAACAAAGATATAATGCATCTCTCTTATAGCATTTCATTTCAATCCATCCATTTTCATGTTGAGTTATTTTTTACCAACGATAGAGTTAATATTAGTTGATTTGTTTTCAAAGCTTTCTTGGTTTGGTATTGCTTCGAATGATTAACATTTCAAATATTTCCCAAAATCGGATATATCTTGCCAGGGGTGTATTTTAGGTATGGGACATTCTTCATGAATTTGATATATTTTTTTCTCGTAGTATTCAAAAATGATAGAATAGTGTATAGTTTCCATTTGAAAAAATCGCGTTTCATCAGTTTCCTCGGTGTTAAGTTTTAGGTGGAAATTGCGACCACTCTGTAAATTATTTTCGAAAATTCGATGGACCTGTCCATAACTTGATGCTTAAAGTGTGATTCTGTGAAATTTCACATTTTCAACTGTTACTGTCTATGAGTTATGAATTTTTTGGAGTAGTGCTGTAACTGTCAAATTTTTGAGAAAAAAATGAATATCTCGAAAACTAACAAATTGTTATACAAAGTGGGCCTAAAATATACTAAGAAAAAATGTACTGGAATACAAGGTATTCCATTTGAAATAAGGAAGTTGCCCTCAACTTCCGGTATAACGGAAAGATACCGGAAGTTGAAAATATTTTAGTTGAGAAGGCTATTTTGTAAAACCCACTACCACAAAATTTCAATTTTTTATCTTGAATCGTTCTCCATATATTCCTAACGAACCATCTTCGTGAAACACCCTGTATTTTTTCACAACTACTTCAATATGGATATCAAATGACAGGGCTCGACGAGTAGAATAGTAGTACACTTTGAAAAAAATGTAAATCCAATATAATCTATACAAAGAACCCAGAATCGGGATACAAGCATGGATCTCCCACCCAAGTCAAGATTTTGTATCGTGTCGAGGACTGTGTGGCGTAAACGTTAGTTGCACACACACCGATTTTGGACGGCCAGTATAAAATCGGCCGATATTTTATTGGTAGCGGGTGCTTGCACACTCACCGGATTCTTATCGGTCAAACAATCAGTTGCTTTGTTGTCGTAATTAGCACGCACTACCAAAACGAAGTTAATGGGTAGTAACTACAATTTCAACGAGCATTCGAGACTGGAATGGTCGGTAAAAAACCGGTGAGTATGCAAGAGTGTATTTAGTCATGTACGCCATTACTTCCCGGTTCTGCCGACGATACAGTGGCAGTGGACGGCTGCTCACCGGTATTTTACCGGCGACGATCACCGGTCGGCGTGTGTGCAAGGTCCCGTTCCCACATGTGGTTCACTATTGGAATTTGGACGACCGGTACAAAGTCGGCCGTCCAAAATCGGTGTAAGTGCAACTAGCGTAGGTGAAATGTTAAAACGTGCCGAGAACTGTTTGACATCAGGGTGGATAGAAATGATATTATTATGTCGTTAGCGTTTTCTCCTCAAGACTCAGGCACATCTTGTTGTATATAATGCCTTGCCCCTCTGTTAGACATCTGTGTGGTGGGGGTCGATCGTTATGTATATTACTCGTGGGAACAACATGGTAAATGAAGATGATAATGTACTAAAAGTAAAAAAATAATTTGGAAGGTCCTAGGTAGCAGTTATCACACCATTCTCCTCAGCAATCTACGGTACTGATCAGGTGAAAAATTAATGAAATCATTGGGCGCAGCGTAACCTGAGTACATATGTAAATACTACGCCCAACGATTTTATTATTTTTTTATCTGATCAATACCTTAAATTGCTGAGAAGAGTAGTATAAACTGCTACCTAGGACCTCCCGAATTATTTTTCAGCACATTATGTACATCATTATCATCTTTTTTTTTGAAAAACCCGTTTAACCTAATTTGTTCACTTATTGTCAATGGTTCAACATAACGTGATTCAAACATTTGAAGAAATTGCATCTTTGGCAAAAAAATAAATATTCTCTTATGTCGTTCAGTGTGGAAATGCTTTCTGTGTATACTAGTATGCATAAAAGTAATGCCGTTCTGAAAAGAATTGAAAAGTTCGCTTTTCAGAGTTATCAAATTTCCAAATTCAATTCGGCAGAAGTATATTATTGGAATATTGTTCTACTCATAAAATAAGTTGTTTTTCCAGATATAATATCTTGAAAAAATCAAATCATACGTACCTCTTTTGATAATGCCGTATATGCCAGGCATTGCCAAGTTTTTCTTGTTTCTCTTGGGGATTTCCTCCAATTTCGTTTTAGAGGAAGTCACGGTCAACATTTCGAATCAACACTGTCTACACTGATGTAATAATCGAATCAATACGAGAAAACTATATAATAATCAAACCTATATAGATGTTATTTCTTCTAACTGATTGAATAAGAAGAATTTGTATTAAAAATATTTCATAACACGCTGTCTGTTCGAAAAAATTAGGTTGATTTTCATTTTTCTCAAAAAAATATTTTTTTATTCGTCAATTTCGGTATCTGTATCTGTAGAGTAGGAAGGCACAGCACTTAGGCCCATTGTACATCTTCCCGAGGAGTTGTCCTCCTAGGTCATCGTATATCCTGTGCTTCCCAGAAAGCTGAACAGGTCACTAGGAGATATCTCTTTTATATTAGCAAGTGTAGGCCAATACTCGCCGAACACACACTCTCTTTGGCAACCATGAGGTGTCTCACGGTGGCCTCTGCGAAGGTTTTGGAAGGTACAGCGACATTACTGTCGTTGCGCGGCTTCTTCAACCTTCTTGGTGTTTCCTCCGTGGGGGTGCACAAGTGAGGGAGCTTTCCTGCAGGGGCAGCCGGTTCCTTGCCTTTATTCAAGGCGGAGCTCTTGGCACCCGCCGCAAGAAGTGCCATTGCTGTTGGAGGTGGAGTGGGGGAGGAGGAGGGTGCACTTGCTGCCACTCCTGCCCCCTTCGCTCTCTTTCATCTTTTGGCCACAGGCCAAAAGTGAGCAGGTGCATTATCGTGAAGGAAAAGCCATAAATTGTTTTTCCACAATACCGGACGTCTTCTTCGTATTGCTCCTCGCAAGTGACGCATAACTTCACGATAATATTCCTTACTGACCGTACGACAATATGGCAAGAAATTCTGATGCACTACGCCAGGTTTATGGAAGACAACAGTGAGCAAAACCTTGATATTTGATCAAACTTGAAGTGCTTTTTTGGTCTTGGCTCTCCTGGGCTGTTCCATTGGGACGATTGCCTTATTTTTTGAACAATCCACGAAGTAAAGGTAATTTTAAGATTAATTTTTACGCAGAACTTCCCCACTCCACCATGTGCTGTTGAATAGTAGCAGAAAACACGGAGGTTACTTGGGAATGTACGTTTTTTACTTCATCTAATATAGTCTAATCAACAAGTTCAAAAACTTGAAAAATAGAGATAAAGGTCCTAAAAATATGAGCGATAGCTCATTCGATTCGGAATCACCTTTAGAAAAATGTTTTTGATGGATTTTGGTGCAGGTAAAAAATTGCAATTGTTATTAACAAAATAAGATTTAAAAAAATGGTATTCAGTTTTTCGTTAATAACTCAAGAAATATTAATATTTAAGCAATTTAAAAACAAAAACTCGTTGAAGAGGAGGAAATTTCCAATAAAAAAGTCTCGACTCCCGAAACTCTGTCTCTATTATTTATAATTTTATTTGACGTTGAAAATAGGGTTCCCGACTGTTACGGCATGCGCGCGCTGCCGCTAAAGAGAGTTTATCAAAAAAAATAATTTTTTTATAACATAAAATGTCATTTTAAAAATTNNGGAGTCGGGACTTTTTTATCGTAAATTTCCTCCTCTTTAACGAGTTATTAACGAAAAACTAAATAGCATTTTTTTTAATCTTATTTTGTTAATAAAAATTGTAATTTTTCACCTACACCAAAATCCTTCAAAAACATTTTTCTAGAGGTGATTTCGAATCGAATGAGCAATCGCTCATATTTTTAGGACCTTTATCTCTATTTTTCATGTTTTTGAACTTGTTGATTAGACTAATAAAATAAGATGTTTCCTGAGAATACAGAAAAACAACTTGGTTGCTTATTAGTATTACAATAGGATTTCCTATACCAGAACTTTTCAAAATTGACTCAAGACTTGTTTGTGAAATTTTTATAGCGAATCTTTCGTCGGTCTGCTACTGATTTCAATTAAAATAAACTACGTTGATGTACACACTAAACCCACAAACATTGACATTGGAAACTGATACTAAACACCAACACACACACCCTTCAAATGTTTACTGATATAAAGTAATTCAAGGTTGTGGACATTCGATCGGTTTCCAATCTATATTCAGTGATGGACGAGGAGTGGGAAGCCAGAGGGTAGTTATGGAATAAATAGCTATTTTCGGGTACTTCGATACAAACAAATGGAACGTAGAAACTTTGTGCTACATGAAAATCAATTCGAAATGTATGTTTACTTTCTCTAACAAGTTGACATGGAAGTGTATGGAGTAATAATAATAATGAAACTATTTCGATGAGAATAATTACAATTATCATTTGCCGCAGTAAGGCGGAAATCTTGGAGGGACACATGAGAAAGCGAATGAGCAAAGACAGCTTTAAGGTGGTGAGGAGTGGTCACTGGTTATTGACACCGGTGCGTCATCCAATTGTTTCGAAATTTCGAGAAAAGGACCCCACAGACACCACCAAGGAGGACATGGAATTTCACCAAGAGTTATAGTATGTTTCAAGACCGTTGCCCAAGAAGACCCTGAAACCGATAACAATGGAAAGAAAGATCTAAGCTAATATTTCATATCTACCTGGGCTGAAAAATATCGGTCCTAACACATACATATAGACCCCCAACAAATCGCGGATAGTTTCAATGTCTTTTTCACTTCTGCACCTCTGAAATTGAGACACACGAGACAGAAAAGATAATTTTCAATAGACGAATTACAAATCCTTCTACATAACAAAATAAAAAAAAAATCAGCTGGGTCGGACGAAATCTCGAACTTTCAAATAAAGTTATCACTACCTCATATTATCCTTGCGATGACTTATTTGGTAAATTTGTCATTCGAAACAGGACGCTTCCCACAAATGTTGAAAATAGGATATG
Source organism: Leptinotarsa decemlineata (assembly GCF_000500325.1). Classification (NCBI taxonomy): domain Eukaryota; kingdom Metazoa; phylum Arthropoda; class Insecta; order Coleoptera; family Chrysomelidae; genus Leptinotarsa; species Leptinotarsa decemlineata. The sequence goes on from NW_019289448.1 coordinate 35,280, forward strand.
CCACAAAAGGAATGATACTCGACAGCAAAAATAATTATCGACCCAGTACTGTTCCAAGTAGCTTTTCCGAAATATAAGAATATGATTTTCTCAATAGATTAGAGAACTTCATAAGCAAATTTAAAATTGCAAGCGAACAACAACATGGTTTCCGCCCTAGTATGTCTACCAACACGGCTCTATACAGTCTTTTCATTAAGAAATTCATTGAGGCCGGCGAGTGCTCGGTGGGTATTTTTTGTAATATTAGTCGCGCGTTCGACTGTGTTGATCATACAAAGCTACTAGATAAACTGCATTCTTACGGATTGAGGGGTGTATCTCTAGATTGGATAGCATCATTTTTGAGAAATCGTGTGCAATATGTGAGCATAAAGTATAAAAATCATAATAAAGTCGAAAATGCATCATCTTCAAACTCAGAAGTCAATGTAGGTGTCCCGCAAGGCTCCATTTTAGGCCTTATACTATTTCTTCTCTACATTAATGAATTTGGTATACAATATTTCCTAGGATATAATTTACATTATATACTGATGATATATCTTTGATTATTTCTAACAAATCTAACAATATCTTACAAAATGAATGCGAATCTGTATTGGAGTCTTTGATGAAGTGGTTTTGATCAAATAAATCATTCAAACCAGACAAAACAACTATCGTACAATTTGAGACATCCCAACAACACAGTGAGGACTTTAAAACTGTCAAGAAATTGTAACCAGTGATACTATGAAAATCCTAGGTATTGAACAAGACAAAAATCTTAAGTTCAAAACACATTGCGAATCATTAATTTCTAACCTTAATTCATTCTTCTACTTGCCTTAGGTGACCAACTCTTCCCTTGCTACTCGTGGGAACACACATGAATGAAACAACACAAAAACAGAAACAACAAAAACAAAAACCAATCCCGAGGCTGAACAGAAGTGCTCACTTTAATCTAAGGCGATGACCGGGGATGAACACAAATATACACCCCAATCTACCGCTTGGAATGAGGCTGGACATAGCAGATCACCTCCAACAGCAAGGGCACTTCCTGCGGCAGGCGCCAAGAGCTTCGCCTTGAATAAAGGCAAGGAATCGGCAGCCCCTGCAGAAAAGCTCCCTCACTTGTGCACCTCCACGGAGGGAACCCCAAGAAGGTTGAAGAAGCCGCGCAACGACAGTAATATCGTTGCACCTTCCAAAAACTTCGCGGAGGCCACCGTGAGACACCTCAAGTTTGCCAAAGAGAGCATGTGTTCGTCGAGTCTTGGCCTACACCTGCCAATATGAAGGAGATGTGTCCTAGTGACTAGTCCACCTTCCTGGAAAGAAAGATACTCTACAGATACAGATACCGATACATTTTTTTTTCTGTAATACAGACAGAAAATATTATTGTCTCTCAGGAGAATCTGCCCACTATATACTCACTGGATGACCTTGAAGTTATAAGAAAAATCATTATTCATCATAGGCGTTAGCCACAGTTTAGTATAACCGATTTTTTTATTTCTACCATTAGCCATGTCACACCCGGAGATGTGGATGCAATCAAATCTTTAAAAAATACACATACTTACGATATTCACGATCTGAACTCTCACATCATAAAGGAGACTATGCACTTTTTGATAGAACCCTTGACCGACATTATCAATGCGTGTTTTAGGGATGGAGTTTTTCCGGATATTCTCAAATTATCAAAAGTTATTCCTATTTTCAAAAAAGGGCAGAGGTCAACCCCTGGTAACTACAGACCAATTTCAATAATTCTAGTTCTATCTAAAATAATAGAGAAAATAATTAAAATCAAGCTGACAAAGTATTTGGAAAAATACCGTCTATTGCACAGAAATCAATTTGGATTTAGATGCGATATGAAAAATTGTGGAAAATATAGTCGAAGGTCTTGAGGAGGGCAAGCATACCGCCATCACGCTGTGTGATCTAAGCAAGGCATTCGACTGTGTATCCCATGTTTTCTTGTTGAAAAAATTATCCCATTATGGTATAAGAGGACTACCGCTTAAATTTTTTGAATCGTATCTAACGAACAGGGAGCAGAGGGTATTTGTTAACAACAGATACTCTAGTTCTAAGCCAGTTACACACGGTGTACCACAAGGGTCAGTTCTTGGACCACTTTTGTTTTCCATCTACATCAATGATCTGTTCTTTCATTCATTTCCAAATAATATAGTGATGTTTGCTGATGATGCAATACTCATAAACGTGGATAAAAATACGGAAAACTTGGATATCATTATTGAACAGGCAGAAAATCAAGCGGAAGTGTGGTATAATGCTAATAATTTAAAATTAAATAGAGAAAAAACTCAAAATCTCGTTATTTCAACAAATCATAACGTTGCGGCAGGTAATGAGGTCACATTGTTTTGGATGATAAACTGAACTGATCCAGGCACATAGAACAACTCAGTAAGAAAGTATCGAGCTATATTTATCTAATGCGACAACTAAAAAAGGTTGTTAACATTAACACTCTGCTGTCTGCGTACTACTTATTGATACATTCTCAGATCACTTATGGGATTCTTCTGTGGGGAACACAAGTTATGCTAAAAAATATTTGTTCTACAGAAAAAAACAATGAGGATAATCGTTGGTGCGGACCTCAATGCTCACTGCAAGCCAATTTTCGAGAAATATGGCATCTTGCCTCTACCTTGCCTGTTTGTCTATTATGCGGTGATGTATATTCACAAAAGCAGACATTGTTATTGGAATGTAGCTGAATCTCATAATCATAATACGAGATCAGCGAATCTTTTCAAAATACCTTTTTATCGACTCGACGTGTCCAGGAATAACTCACCTAAACTGCAGTTATACAACAAGTTACCAACTAGTTTAAAACAACTTCCTCTAGGATTATTTAAGAGAAAATGCAAAGTGCTTTTATTGAAGTATTGTTTTTATTCCATCGATGAATTTCTCAAAGCTCCTTGGAACGACAACTCCATTTGATATTGAGGTTCAGTGTGATTTTTAACAATTTTAGACAATTGTATAGTAAATCCTCTTTCTTTTTTTTTATATACTTGTATTATAGGTATTTTTTACTATTCGTCGTGTAGGATGAGCCTATGGAGGTATATGTATATTCATGTGTTTGTGTGGAAACATTGATCTTTCTATTTAAATTGTACACTACTTCAATTCTTGTTGCGAAAGATGGAACACTGTCTTGCTACAAATGTATTGTATGGAAATGTAACGTGGCCAATAAAGTTCTATTCTATTATATTCATAAAGGTTACTGGATGCCCCCAGAGTCACATTCTAGATCTTCCTGGACTCCGCTCATCACACTGCCTTTATATATCTGCATACTCGAATATAAAGAAGGCTGATATTATACGAATGTTACTCGAAATACAGCAAAACACAGAAATACAATAAAGTTCTATTCTATTATATTCATAAAGGTTACTGGATGCCCCCAGAGTCACATTCTAGATCTTCCTGGACTCCGCTCATCACACTGCCTTTATATATCTGCATACTCGAATATAAAGAAGGCTGATATTATACGAATGTTATTCGAAATACAGCAAAACACAGAAATACAATAAAGTTCTATTCTATTATATTCATAAAGGTTACTGGATGCCCCCAGAGTCACA